>OZ007593.1:384685709-384925358 GCA_963931845.1 Maratus michaelseni
TTTTATAGTTTTTTGATATAAGCAATTGAAGATGTTAATATACATTTTTCTCTTTCATAAATTTAAACTGTCCTGCGAAATAATGATTCTGTAGACATAATATCGTTTACAGATTTATATAGGAGGATATTTTATATGAAATGGAGGAAAATAATTTAATGATTAAACACCCATTTTAAAGTACTGCACATTTTTACTATTGTTTGTATTGCCTCTATCTTGGAAACATTTTTGATAATATTGGCAGTATAGGCAAAACATTTTTCTCTACGCATTACCAACCTTTACAATGCAAAGCCACAAGCCACTCTTTCTGCCATATTGCCATTAAAAATATTTCCAGTCATTATTAAACTAATATTGGTGATTAAAATTCATAAAGATACAACTAAATGTAAATATAGTGCTTGAAGGTGCGTAAAACCATACATAAAAACATTTAAAAGCACATTAAAGTCAATCAAAACTTTTTCAACCGAACTTACTCGGTCATCATCTGTGAAAAACTAATAGTTAAGTTGAGTTGGTGTCTCTTCGCGTTTTCTAGTTTGCCTGGAACAAACCATTTTACTTCAAGGGTGTGGAATATAAGGTGGGATGGGAAAGGTCATTCAACATTTAAAAAATAAGTACAGGTTAATCAATCATGTATTAATTCATTCCAGACTGCGTGGATATCATATGATAATACATCGTTACGATTTCTTTTTTAGATATTATTTCCAGAGACTCTCTTATGATAGCTTCCTGGTGATTACTTGTGCGAAATATAATTTTGGATCCATTGAAATCTACTTTTATAGGTTCAGTTTGTGCTAATCTTGCTAACGTAGTGTGGGGTCTATTTAATCCCAGATCTGCTTCAAGTTCTTTTTTCTCTCCCAAAACTTCCTCAGTGTCATACCTACGTACTTCTTTTATTCTGTCTCGAAATTTCCTCGGTGTCATGCCTACGTACATTGGTGTTTATAACTAATATTAGTGTTTTAGTGAAAACGTTGAAATCAAACTTTTGGCGCTATACTGGACACCAATACAAGCATTATAAACTAAATAATAAATCTTGAAATCAGCAATTTCTGGTTTCGGTTTTTGTTTTCCCATTCGTCTTTTTTAGTTACCGTGACCTTTAAATTGTAATCAATTAAATTGAACGTCCCTTTTAATCACTTTAGCTTTCCTCATAGGACCTTTGACCGTTATAAAATGATACAAAGTCTATACATGCTTTGAAAAATAACTAACAAAAATTTCACGCGTAACTATAATTGCACAAATCAAAACTATCTAATTTTTCGCACATTTCACTTTACATTTCACTTTTTTTATTTAATAAAAATTCTTCACCAATCTAACCAATCAAAGAAAAATACAGTGATAATTGAAAGTGGCTATTAACATGTTATAAATAATGATTAGAATTAAAAGTTCTTCTGCTAATTCATTCAAGTACTCCATAATTAATTTTTTCTTATTTAAAATGGATAAAAGGTTGTCGATATTCAATTAAACTTTTATAAATTTCTCATAAAAAAATCATAATTGCGCTAACATAAAAAAGATCCATAAAACATTTTCCATGCATTGTTCACAGTTAATCCAATAAGTATGAATAGTTATTCATGATGCGGTAATTTAATAACATTCGTCATATTTACGAATCATTTGAGTATAAAACAAAATTTAATTACCGAGAAATAAATTAATTTAAGAATTGTTATAAACTTACCTCTTGCTATTAATTAGATTAACAAAGTTCTTTAAATATTAGTGAATGTTTCAGCGGAAATAATTAGCTTGAAAGGTGTATTTCTGAGAGTACGACGGAGAAATTAATTTTCATAATTCGTTGAAGAAGAATAAATGTGTTTTACGAATATAAAACTGAGGTAAGAATGGTATAAAAAATTTTATTATTTCAGTCTCTTCAATATGCATAAAATGACTTAACTTTAATACTAAAAAACTTTAGAAAAAAAACTGCCGCATGGAAAGATTATTTTGATAAATAAATACTTTTTAAATTTTATATTCCCTTCATATTGCGAATTACATACTTCACACTTTATCTCTATATTTACGTACTTTTCTCACTTTTCTGCAGACGTGCGCATCTTACATACGTACGTCCATACTGTGCTTATAAATCTGTATTAAAAAACAAAAACATGTCCGTGAGTAAAGCTAACGTCATATTAACGATTATCCTGACCAATACATTTTGTTTTAACTGCCAATTTTTTATTTTAACTTCGCCCAATTTCAATTTTTGCACCGTCGAATAGGGAAAAATATTCTACTTTAAAATGCAATTAGTTTGAAAAATCTCTCAATGTACTGATTTTTTATGGTTTTAAAAATTAATTTTGAAGCCTGATTTTATTTAAAAATCAATCACGTGCAGTCCGATTACGATACGAACGATCCGTTTGCAGATAAAACAATATAAATAGTTCAGCATTTGTTTCTGGATAATATATCCATATCGAAATTACAACTCCATCAATAACTAACTAAATAAATAAACATTAAAAATAAAACACAAATTTAACAGATATATAATCTAATTACGCTGTTATGCCATTTAAAATTATCAAAATCAGGAAGTCCGGCTTAAGTATAGCAAAATATTCACGATTTCGTCGGCTATTAATTCATGGATGCGGCTTATACGAAATTATCGTTTTTAACACTTTCCAACCTAGTTGAAAAGTGTTTATGACTTCGGTTTGTCTGGCCGTCTGCCGTCTGCCGTCTGTCCGTCTGTCCGTGCTCTAACTCCCGCAAATATGCTCGGATTGCTCTGCAATTTTTATATGTTATAGTCATTATCTATAGCATGTTCCCTATTTCAACAGAAGTGTGTAGCAGTTATACTTTTTTTACAGGGACACTCAAAAGAATTCCATTACATTGCGGTCTATGGGGAAAAATCACTTGAGGTTTATTTAAATAATGTTTCACTATTTTAAACGCATTGAAATTTATATATATCACTAAGGTGCATTAGAAGAAGCTTAATATGGAATAGTGTGTGCATAGCACTTATAGTTACTTTACAGGGACAGTCAAAAGAATTCCGTTACATTACGTCTATGGAGAAAAATCGTCTGCGGTTTATTTAAATAATGTTTCCCTATTTTAAACGCATTGAAATTTATATATATATCACTAAGGTGCATTACAAGATGTTTACTACAGAATATTGTGTGTATAGCAGTCATCGTTCATTTACAGGGACCCACAAAAGAATTCTCTACTGTCTGTTAACAATAATTCCTGGAAGTACGTTTTAAGTTACTAAACGCGATTTTCAATTTAACTCACATTTTGTCTATTACTTGGTGTGTATAAATTCTGTAGATCCTATACAGGGAAGCACAAAAGTTCGCGAACACATTTCCGTATTATTTAACTCCAGAAGGAGAATTTTAAACTGTGTTACGCGTTTCCTAACTGAACTAAAATTTAGCATCCTATGTAGTATATATACAAATCTATAGATCCTATACAGGGCTGAATAAAAGTATTCGGATTACTTAGATGTTATCTTTTAGCTTATAAAGAGTATGATTCGTAAAATTATTTTGGAAGCGTTGGAAAGTGTTACATAATCTATGCTTGACGCATGATTTTTCGTTCTTGTTATTTTAGTAAGAAAGCCATACCTTCTACCGACAGTTATTACCCACCCTACAATAATACTTATTGTTAGAGGGCAATCTAAAAAAATATATATTGTAAAAAATATATTACAGTTAAAAAAACATCATCAATCTTCTATCACTTAGATTTCCCGAGTTGGATCCCCTAGTTCTTATAACATACATATACATAGTTAAACACAAGAACATTCAGTATATAATATAACAAACAACACAAATGAAAGCAACAGTTACATCATCCACAAAAGAACAATAGTCTACAACATTGGTTTCCTAAAATTGTTGGGACGCTTTATTTAAAATGGCATAACTTTTTGCGGCGAATGAAAGTAATAAGTAATTCTGTCGCTTAAGGGGTCTCGGTACATTTCATTTGTCGAAAACCGGCGAAAAAATCCATTTTCCAACTTTTCGCTTAAAAAATATTTAGGGGATGATGGCTTAAAATGATCCTAACGGGCAAAACGATCCACATACGTTTTCTTCCTGACAAGTCACGCTATCTACAGGGTAATACATAAACTAGTTGTGAAAAGTGAAGAAGAAGCAATGGCGGTATTAAAGCGATCACAGTATTACGCGTCTGAAAAGAATTCTTTGAAAAAATGGGTTTTATAACATCTGATATAAGGTAAGCACCAACTTTCATATTTATTTAGATTTACAAACTTTCATGTACACAAATATGACTTGGCTTACTTAATGAAGTATATTTTTAGATGTGAATTACACTTATGTATTGTTATAATTACTTTTATATCCTTTATTTGGCCGATAAAAAACAATTTACAATTATTTTTAAATGAAGGTTCATTTTACCCTTTAGAGGAGGTAAAATGATCCTTTGAGACACTTTAAAAAAAATCTATTTTACTCATTACTCAATTCTGGTTTAAAATATTATAAAAATATGTTCATAATGTAAAATATAGTGTAAAACATACTAGCAAAAAGCCAAAGTTTTATTTAAACAGTTATGTTATTTTACACAAGTTTTTCTTTTAAGGGCTACCTTCCCCTACAAACACCTAATATATTCTGGTGATGTTACTAAAAGATCTGATAATTGTGAAACAAGCGTAAAATACGTTGATACTTAAAGCTACTTTATAAAATGTTACGAATAATGATAGCTTTGTTAAATTACAAAAGTTTTCGGTATTCATTTTTATACCTGCTTTAAAATTATGGACAATTTTTCATTTAGTCTATTTTTCGTTGCACCCGAAAGTATAATTACACAAATCAAAACTACACATTTTCCTGGCAGAATTGATTTTTCAATTCGATTATTTTCTTTAAGGCAAACTCTTCAGAAATGTAACCAATACACGATAATTAAAAGTGCTTATTAGCATGTTTAAAAAATTATTACTGTATTAAACTATTCTATTACTGTTTAGATTCTAGATAAGTACTTCCTTTTTTTATTTAAAATGTTACAAAGACTGTAGGTGTTCAATTAAAATTTTTTAAAAATTCCATGAACAATCGTAATTGGAAAGCAAAAAACTTATTTAAAACGCTTAATTTTTTTTTTTTTTTTTTTTACGAAATTTAAATTAATTCTCTTTTAAATTCTTTATGTTTAGCGCAATAAGCACGAAAACTTATTCTCATTGGTGTAATTTAATATCGTTCGTCATATTTTAGAATCATTTGATCATAAAAAAAAATAATTATCAAGGAATAAATCAACTTAAGAAATTTTATAGGCTTAACTCGTTCTATTAATTAGATTAGCAAAGTTCTTTAATTGTTAGTGAATGTTTCAGCAGAAGTAATAAATTTGAAAGATGGTCTTGTACAAGTATGAAAGAAGATACGTATTTTACTATAAAAAGAAAGAATATATAATATTTACAAATATGAAATTAATCCAAAAAAAAACTAGTCGTTGGGGGCCACCGTAATACTTACCCATCATGGATATGCATAATGTAAAATATTAAAACAAAAATGTGTAAACTACTTATAAGATGCATTGCGATTCAAATAAAATCGTGGCTTGATGACGTCATAACTTTATAGGCTCGATTACTGAATTGCTTGAAAGAGGTTTTTCCTTATAACTCCAAAAATAATAATCCTATTAACTAGCGGTTTATTGCATCTGATTAAGCGTCAAATTTTCAATTAAAATATATCTTTGAAGTGAAATTTGGATGAAATACAGGGTCATGAAAAATCGAAGAGTGTGGAAAATAGGATTACAAATATCTCGGCAACTAATTATCCGATCGACTTCATGCTTTATGCAAAAATTATGTTTTTTTATTTTCTTTTATATTCATTTCTTAAAATAAACAATTTCGAAAATTTTTATATACCTTTTATCAGAAAGAATATTTCGAAAGTCCGAAAAAATAGATCCGGTTAATCGAGGTTATTGAAATGAAATAGGCTTCTTCCCATTATTACATACTAAGTACATACCAAATTGCAAGTGTCTATCTCAATTTTTTCAGGAGATAGAGCGTTTACAGACACACAGACACACAGACGGACGGCAAAATTTTTTTTCTAAAAATATGTTTTTTGGAATCTCCAGTGTCTGAAACGTGTAAATCCGTCAAAAAAAAATTTTCGATTTTCAAAACGATTACAAGACTTACCCTATACTACGTATGATGGGTAAGTAAAAAAAGAGCGCCAAGTTCTCCTTAATGTTTTGGTAAAAAGTACTGATATCTGAAGTTCGTCCAAATTAAAAATCAAACCTCACAAATCTCTTATTGAAAATGGAAAAAGGCTTCCTGCGACTTGGCTGTTAATACTTCTCGGATGTTATTATTATTATTATTATTATTATTATTATTATTATTATTATTGTTATTATTATTATTATTATTTCTAATGCACGTGAGAAATTTCTATAATTTCTAAAGAATCTTAGAAGAACGCAATACTGAGAAAAATAAATTTTAATAAATAATATACCCTGATTGATGTTAAACATATCGAATCTTTCCTTTAAAATAAACGATTACGTCCTTAAACTATTTTCGAATTAATGATTGGAAATTATGCATTTATAAATTATTAGAATATTAAAAGTAATATAAGAATGTAAATAGGCAAATTTACATGAAGTCATTATTACTAAAATCCTTGTGATAAATAGAACTGAGTTTCAGCAAACATTAGCTTTGATTAAGAATCATTTAGTCCATTTATGGTTTAATGGTCATTTTGTACGGTCTATAGTCATTAACGATAATCCCAATGAATATTTTGTCATCTAATTTCAATGTAAAATGTTAAAAAAAATTAGTAGACATGTAGATCGTTATACATTCTTTAGAATTTGAAAAACATTCTAGAATGCATTAATGGCCAAGTTCCAGGAAGCCATTTTAAATGAAAGATTTGGGATGTTTGATTTTAAACTTGGGCGATCTTTAGATATCAGTACTTTTTGTGGCCGAAACATTAAGGAGAACTTGACTTTCTTTTTTTTTTTTTTTACAGATAACTTTTTGCTGGGATATCACTAACTTTTGTAGGTTTTTTAAATATATTTTTCTAAAGAGTATTAATATAAAAAAATGTAATTATTTTATTGTGACTTACAAATTTTATTTCTTAGTTAATACTTGCATACTAGCCGCATTTGGAAACCAATTTGGTCTCCTTTAAATGTAACATCCGCTAAACATATAACATAATATAAAATCACCATCATGATGACTGCCATACTAAATACATTATCTCTAAACTTACAAACATCTTTCCTTTATTTATATGCTTATGTACATGTATCTTATATACTTAAGTAAATATTAATTAGTTATGCAAATGTTATAACATGTACAAATATTTGAAATACACAAAATATCTACAACGTCCCTTTCATAAATAAAAGTAATAGAGGCTAATAAAGATTTTTTTTTCAACATCATAATGAGTAATACAACAGTCAATAAAACAATTATTTCTTTCCGTGATCGGGGTGATTTTATCAAGTATTGCGATTTTTTTCTGTTGATTGAGTTAAATAAGGAAATCAATCACTTAAAAATGAAATTACAATGTAAAACGTTTGAATTTAATTTTTTTTTTTTGTTGTCTGAAATAAATAAGAAATATTTAGAATCATCCTGTGATGACTTTTTTTTTTTTTTTTTTTTTTTTTTTTTTTTTTTTTAAGGAGAACATTTGTAAAAGTTAATAAATTTGTCCACTAAAAATGTGGTGCATTAAAATTGTATGGATTAAAGTTATAAATTTGAACTTGTAAATAGATGTAATTATGTAATGAGATGAAAAGGAATATTTTTGCTATTTAAAATTAAGCAATGAAAATGAAAAGATCTTTTATTTTTGAGGGCACATGTAATCAATTAGATATGGTACATCAATACGAAAAAAAAAATAGTTTCAACGAATTTCAATGATCTGAAGTAACTTTTAGGGACAATACATTGCTATTTTAACCTTCTAGAAAAAGAAAATGGCATGAAAATAATTGCTGGTAACGCACTAAAGAGTTTGAACATGATTAAGTTTATTATTCCTTATTGTTCATTGTATTTAAATAATAGAACATAATACGAAGAAAATATTGTATCAATGGTAGATTTTGCTTTAAAACTAGTGTATTTATGATGTATAAACACTTTTTAATTTTTTAAAAATATCTTCATGCTAAATATTCCTACTTTGTCATCTGAACACTTACACAGACGTTTTTCTACGTGTATGTCTACATATATTCATCTTACGTACACACACACACACACACACACACACACACACACTCACACACACACACACACACACACATACATACATACATACATACATATATATATATATATATATATATATATATATATATATATATATATATATATATATATATATATATATATATATATATATATATATATATTATTGTATAGTTAAATCAGTGGTCGAAAATAACGCGCTACAGGTAGCAAAACTACAGGATTCTCAACTTTTTCTAGTTGTTTATTATGTAGCACACTATACTTGAAAAATGTAAGGTAGAGATACAAATAATCAGTAGTTTGCAGTGACCACTGACGCTACTTTCAATGGTACTCCATGAAAAAAAATGTTTCATTCTACAATCCCCGGGATCTTACCTAGCTTATTTTATGCAAAATGTTTTATGCCCAACAACTTATGAATCTCAGCGAAATGTCAGCTGCAGTGTTTAGCAAAGCATCTCATGACATCATAGATTTTTTCCATTGACACTTGCTAGTAAAACTGAGTGCTCATTTTCCAAAAAAAAATATTTCTTGTTGGCAACATTTATTTACTTACATGTTTTTAGTCATTCATGTTTTAAAGCCAGGTTTCTCCTTTCGAAATGATTTTTTATAGAATTATTTATTGTTTGCTTTTAGAATTAATTTATTTTAATTCTACAGTTTAGACAATTATACAACTTATTGTAATTAACTCTCAACAATACTCCATAAAATTAACAAATGCAGAGTTTTTTGAAGAGTTAATTAAGCAAAGCCTCTGGTAAATACACAAGTCAACTGTAACTTTATGTCCCATTACAATACTTAGTGAAGAATAGTAAATAAAAATTATGCAGTGTTTTGATTGTTATGCATAAATATGTTGTATAGAATACTAGTCCCTGACTATATCGCTCATTCACACATATATATTTGTGTTCATGCTTCCCGAAAAAAAAAAAGCTGCATATTAACAGCAACGTTTATATGTATATGTTATATTTAAATGTTCATCGTATTACACATTATTTTTTAATTTCTCTAAGAAATTTGTAATAGGTGTGCTACTAATATTTTGGATAGAAACACAAAACATTTTATTCTATGTTATCTTTCATAATATTTTACTGTCCTCGGTTATATCGCACTTATTTGACTGTGTTCCGGCATACGCGATATAAAAAGTGATTACTATATTATTTAATCCGTGACCTCAATTTCATGTGTACGTTGAATCCTTTCACAAAATCTGAAAGTAGCCAAGTAGTGACTACTTTTTAAAAATAGTTTGTAATCGGTACTTTTTAAATACCAGCATTTGTAGTTTTATTTAACTACATTTTCGATAAAGTAGATAAAATTGTAGTTCGCGAAAACAAAAAGTACTTTTTCCGACCACTAGCACTGAGTTAAATACATATTCTAATACACAAACGCACATATATACTTAAATAGAACAATATTTAATACACAAAAATATATAATTTTTTTTCTTCAGATAATGGAAATAATAGTGGCTAATGAGGAACTTATCGTAATCCTATTCCGCAATACAACAATCGCTTCAACAATGGTTTCTTTTCATGATCAGTGTATTTATAATATTAAGGACACGATGTATTCCTGACTAAAGTAAGTAATAAGCATTTGTGTAGTTTAAAAGGGAAACAACAATGTAAAATGTTTGGATTTTAGATTTTTGTATTACATGTTTGATAATTTCCTTGAATTTTTATTCAAAATATTTCTCTTATTTTTCTTCTTATTCTTTTACCTACTTTTGCTTAATACCACTGCCATGATCCGCAGTGTAATAGTTGGCGTTAAATGAAACGTTTGAAACATATTAACATGGTTAGTTCGAGAGTGACCATTTACAAAATATAAAATCTGAAAATTACATAATTTTACTAATCATTATATTATATCAATACAAATATATACTTAAAATAAAAGAACAAACAAATATTATACAATAAAATAACAAAATAAAAGTAAATTTAATTTGCAGGCATGAAATTGTAAATCTCTCTCTGCATTGCAGTAAACAACTCATTTCTTTAATAAAAACATCGCCTCATAAACTCTATAAGATAGGATTGCAAATACTGACGAACATTGCTGCGCTATCTCTTATTACATCATTTTGCGAGTCCGACAATAATTCAACAAATTGGGTATGACATCCAGCATTAAGGTCAACAAAATTACGAGGACGTATCGAAATTAAGTTTCGTTATTTTCTTTGAAAACGAACATGGTACACCAGGTGGAACAAACAATCGCCATAAAAATCACATTCTTTGCTGGTTCAACGTTGGAAGGAGCGTCAGCCGAGGAGAAATGACGCATGCGCAGAGCGCCGAGGAAGCGAGAGTAGCAGCAGACTGGCGTTTCCTACTGCGATATCCTCAACAAAGTCAGATCTGCCATTCGACGAAAGAGACCAGGGCGCTTGAGTGAAGTTGTTGTGCTCTTGAACAACAACGCAAAACCACACACAGCAAGGCTCACACAAGATAAGCTTCGTCGCTTCTGATGGGAGAGATTGGATCACCCGGCCTACAGACCCGATCTTGTCCCATCGGACTTTCACCTGTTCCCTGCCTTGAAAGCCGCACTCTCGGTACGTCACTTTCAAAACAATGTTTTAAGGTGGAGCAAGCTGTGTGGGAATTCCTTGCATCGCATGACACCGAATTTTAACAGCGTGGTTTCTTCAAACTGGTTGCAAGCTATGACAAATATCTCAATATCGGTGGCGACTATGTCGAGAAATAGTACAAGGTGTATAGTTCACCATGCCATAGTGTATTATTTTTGGCAATAAAATTTCCGTGTGAAAAAAAAAATTACGAAACTTATTTTTGGAACGTCCTCGCATATTTGTGATTTATTGTGAAATGCTTGTAGTGGCATTTCACAGAAAAAAAAAAAAAAAAAAAAAAAAAAAAAAAAATTGATGTATAATTCCATATTCCTGAAGCAGTTTTACTGCAGCTTGCTCATGTTCAAGTAACTGCCCAATAGTAAAATCTATCTAAGCGGTAAGTTATAGCTTAATTTATAAAACTATTTTCCATTCGAATAAAAAATTAAGATGCTTTGCGTGGTTACGATTATCTACTAATAAAATAAAAGATTTATGTTCAATAAGTAGCGAGTCACAATGTTTTGCGCAGTTACAAAAAAAATCCTTTACACGGTCAGGTTTGTAATAAATGGCGCGATAGCATACATTTTGTTATGTTTTATTTTGTTACATTTTGTCACAACGGAAAAGTACCCTTTTTCCTAATAGGCAACATCTGAAAATATTCAGTGCCGAAAATCTGTCTACTAGAACTTATTGTGTTTAATAAATTCAAATTTTCTGGATTAAAAGTTAGATATTTTTGTCTCTGCGTGAAATTAAGCACTAAAAAAATTCGCATTTTATTTTTGAAGACTCATATAAACAGTTAGATACGGTCCATCAATGTGAAATGTATTAGACAGAAAAATGCACTTGTTGCAACGAAAGTCAGTGATCTGAAATAACTTTTATGGGCAATACATTGACATTTTGTTCCACTGAATGAGAAAATGGCGTGATAAGAATTGTTAGAATAGAATCCAAGTATTTGGTTTTAACAAAGTTGGTTGTTGTTTAATGTTCAAGTAATTCAGATAACGAAAGAAAAAGTTAAATAGCATAACAAGTAAAAATATGGACCATCTCTTTATTTTATTTTTTTATCAAAGAAATTTGAAAGTGGAGTTCTTTAGAAAGATTGTGTAAGGATTTAATTTTTTTTTAAATTTATATAAGCGATTACAAATATTAGTATGAATTTTTTGTTTAATTATTTTGGACTATCTTGTGAGATAATGATTCTGCATGCTTGACATCGTTCGTAGTACTAGATAAGGAAATTTTCAATATCCAATGGTGGAAAATAGTTTAATAATTAAGTACCAATAAATATTTCGATATTATTCTACAAACCCTTCTATAGTGGTTTCAATTTTCTGTTAAATAAAAAAATAAGGATTATACAAACTGAATAAATAGTGATCTTGTAATTCCATGCATTATGTAATTTCATTAGTATTTACTATTCAGTAAATACTAGTATATATATATATATATATATATAATGCAAAATGAAATATGCTCATTTCTCCACTATTCCATAAATAAGGAAAGGTGGTGCAAATTTCGGCGATTTTGTGCCAAACCTTCTGCCATGCGAGTATCGTATAGGTTTTTAGATAAAAAAATATAACACATATTTAGTAGCGAAACAATACTGGATTAATATTGTTTGTACTGCCTCGATCGTGATGATGTTTTGGCTGATAAAGGCCAAAAAAAAAAAAAAAAAAAAAAACACTACAATTCTCTACACATTGCCAATAATTTAAATGTACAGCCACTATTTCTACAGTATTGGTGTTTAATTACAGATTTTTCTAATGTAA
Source organism: Maratus michaelseni (assembly GCA_963931845.1). Classification (NCBI taxonomy): domain Eukaryota; kingdom Metazoa; phylum Arthropoda; class Arachnida; order Araneae; family Salticidae; genus Maratus; species Maratus michaelseni. The sequence continues at coordinate 384,698,560 of OZ007593.1, forward strand.
AGTCATTATTTAACTAATATTGATGTTTTATCTGATGAATTCCAAATTGTCGCTATATTGCATACCAATATAAAGATTATAAACTAACTAGTAAATCTTCAGATCAGGAGCCTAAACGTGAATTTTACAAAATTTTAATTTCACCTCACTTCACACAATATCTGACATCCAGAAATCCGCAATTTTATACTGTTAGATTATATGTATACTTCTAAGTATAATTTAAGATTTCCCAAAGATTCAGGACCTTTAAGAACTGTTATATTAAACAGGATTTCGTGCAATTATGCAATTCAACTACTTATTGTTTGAATTCTTTAGAATAAAAAAGTACAACTCTTCAGGGGTAGCTATCTTATATTTGATTTTAACTTTTTTCCCCCAAATCTTATGTAATCGGGAAAGTCACAATGAATGAACCCTTTTAATACATTTTCTTTTTCTGACACGTTATTAAATAGAATTGATAGGCAACTGGTAAAGAAAAAAAGAAAAAAAATGATTACTTATGGCAGTAAAAATATAAAAGTAAAAAGTTAAATGTTTTATATTTTTCAAACAGACGTACAAAATTCTTTAAAAAATATATATAGATTATTTAGAAAATCTCACATATGCATTGACAAAATTGCAAACCAATCGAAGTAATTTAAGACATCAATTGCGAAATTTTAGCATTCTTAATTTTACTTTTAAATAAATTATTGAAATGGGCCATTTTCTCTTCAACATGTGGTAAAAATGACTGAAAATTCGCTTGAAATTCGTCTGCATACCCATAGAAAAGCATTATGATGTACAATAAAATGTTCTATATTTTTCGAATGAATGAACCAAGTTTAACCAAAATCTGTGCAACTAATCCCGAGTACCGCACCAACATACCTACCTAATTACAGACTAATAGGATGGTTTTTAAGGCAGTTATCCCGAGAGACGCAAACAGACACCGGGTCTTTCTTTTCGGGTATCCACTTTACTCCACTTTACTAACACTTTTCGGGTATCCACTTTAAGTCTCAACTTACGTTTAAGTATAAATATATTTGTTACTAGAAAAAATTCAAAGATCTACTTTAAGAACATATATTAATAAACTAGCTGAAGCTCCCGGGCGTTGTCCGGGATTTTAAGAATGTTCGTGTAGAAAAATCCATTTCAAAATTAAACATGTTATACAGAGAGCTTCAGAATATTAAAATATGTCAATGTTTGCATAATCGGGTTTTTATCATGATTCAATATGTTCCTCAAACACATATGACGTTATATTCACCTACTTTCTCTATTACTCAGATTGATACTCTCTTTGTATGATTCTCAAACATTTGAAAAAGTCTGTTAAACTTATGACGTCATATTAATCTACTTTATGTACTTACACATACTCATATTCCTTGTGTTGTTGAGAAACGTTGGAAAATTTCCGTTATATTACCAATATGACGTCATAATATTATTTTTTTCAATTGGTGAAATTTTTTATTTTATTTTCATTTTTCACGTGGAAATCTGTTAATAGAAAATTAAGTATTGTAGAAATAATTTTATTGTGGATTTTTAATTATTGGCAACTGCTATAACGAAAAATGTTTAAATTTGATAGGAAAAGGCTGTTAGATTTTTGGTTTTTTATTAATTAAAAATTACCTGTACATTATTTCGATTCCGGATTACTTAAGTTGCCTCGACCGTGTTTTAATACACCTATACATAACATTTCACAATTCTGGCATCCAAACTGTTGATTTGTATAGAAGTGCAGACAGACAGACAGACAAATTTTCATTTTTATAGATTAGGTAGATACGATACATGAATACAAAATGTGTTACAAAGAAAAATGCACTTGTTGCAACGAAGCCAATGACTTAAAATATTTTTTATATCCAGAACTATTCATATTTTCTTGCACTGAATAAGAAAATGGTATTGTTAGAATAGAACTAAAATATTTGAACTTAAGTAAGTTGCTTGTTGTTTACTTCTCCTGAAACCTATTCGGATAACGAAAGAAAATGTTAAATAACATAGTATAAAACGTTTGGATTTTTTGTTTTAACCAAAAATGTTTAGTTCGTGTATAGATTCTTTAGTGAATATTAGATATTTCTTTCACAAATGACTACTAAAGTTATTATTAGGTATATCGGAAAAAAATAGTTTTCTTTTTCCGAACTTGGAATTTCTTCAGAAATAATGGTTTTCCATGTTTGACATTGTTCATATCTTAATAATCAAGATAGGAATATTTAGAACATAAATTCCACTGTTAAAAATTAGCAGCATTCTTTCTGGTCATTCAACCGTTTTTACAGAAAATGGTTACATAACTGTAATTTAACTCTATTCTGATCATAATATGCACAATGTTTTCAGAATAGTGTTAAATTACGGTTATGTAACCGTTTTCTATAAAAATGGTTGAATGACTCGACAGTTTGCTGCAAATTTTTAACAATGTATTGAAAAGTATATATTAATATAAACTTTTCCATTTTTTTGTACCAGAGATATATATTTAAAATAAATCTTTGCGTTATGTGTTTTACTTATCTTTTAATTAGTCATTCTTCTTAAATGTCTTTCTTATTCCATGCATTATAGCATTTAACTATAATTCATAATTGAGTGCAATATATGACGCATCCTGCAATATTCTCATTTCTCTGTTATCCCAACGATCAGAAAAGGTGTTGGAGCAGATATCAGCGCATTTGCATGATATAGTTTGCCATAAAAGTGCTTTGAATTTAGATACAAGTAAATATATATAAATTATATTCCTATTAGCAAGACAATATTTCTTAAATATTGTTTTTACTACGACAAACAATATTTATGTTGATTTATATTGGCTATATCTTGACCTTTATTAGCAACCAGACGATCAAAACTGGTATTCCCGGCTTACAGAAGATAATTAAAAACCATTTCTTTTAATTGAAAACTCTAATAGATTTTTTTTGTACATTTAACATATTTCTTTAATTTCCCCCTTAATAACAACAAAAAGCATTTGTATATGGAAAACATCGATTATACATTCAAACAAAGTTTTGAAATTTGAAAAAAGCTATACTTTCTTGTTAGACGAATGACAGAGATTAATAGCTGAAAAAAAAATTGCCAAAAATATTGTTACAGCAGCCGTTTTTATTTAGATTATTTGAGTGTTGAAGCACGCAAATAGTTTATTATTATTATTATTATTATTATTATACATGTATCTACTTTTAATATTCGTTGTGAAATATTAGTCAGAAACAAAGGCGAAACTATTTATATTATGTCGTAATGAACAGAAGCTTTTTCAACTAGGCAAATTACATCCAATGGCTGGAGTATCATAGTTGAGATTTTTTTTCCAACAGGGAGAAAATATGCCGGGACCAGGACTTGAATCTGGGTACTTTGGTTTGCCATACCAACGCTCTCCCTACTGAGCTATCCCGACGATATCCTGGCTGGCATATTCCATTGGATATAATTTATCTAGTTGAATATACTTTCCTCTGTTTATTACGACTTAATTACATGGTATACAGGAGTTTCCGTGCTATTTCAGATTCATCATGTAAATGCTATAGTTATAGTTCGGATGAATGAAATTAGCGCTGCAGTTCGCAGCCTTGTACAACAAATAAGAGTGAAATATGCCAGCCAGGATATCGTCGGGATATCTCAGTTTGAGAGCGTTGGTGCGCAAACTAAAGTACCCAGGTTCGAGTCCTGGTCTCGGCATATTTTCTCTCTGTTGGAAAAAATCTCAACTATGATACTCTACCCATTGGGTATTTATATTATTTTAAGTGAAAACGGATTAATTTTTCGTAAGAAAGCTACACTATAGCGATAGATATATTTTTTAATTCATGCTTGAAAATTATTTTTACAACCATAAATAATCTGCAAAATAAGATACAGTATTAAAAAAATTGCACTTGAAAGTACATCCTTCCTCCCGTATTCGAACGTGAAAAATTAAAATACATACTGTCAAATCTAAATCAAATACATTCTTAAGTAGCAAGACATTACTGCTTCAATATTGCTTTTACTATGAAAAACAATATTGATGTCTAGGCGATGTCTAGGTATGTCTAGGCTATATCTTGACCATTACTCGCAACCAGAAGATGAACGCGGGGCTTCCCGGGTTATACAGCATAGGTGAAAAGCATTTTTTTTAAATTGAAAATTCTAATATATATCTTACATTATATATTTGTATATGAATATTATATGAATATGAATATATTTTTAATATATTTTACATATGAAAAAAAAAATTAGATATGCATTCAAGTAACGTTTTGAAATTTATTAAAGGATATACTTTCTCATTAGCCGCATGCCTGAGATTAAAAGCTGAAAAAAAGCCAAAGATATTGTCATTTACAGCAGCCTTTTTGAATTTGAATCTTTCAAAGTTGAAGAAATTAGTTACATTACATATCTACTAAATCTGGGTTTTATTTATTTTGTTTATATACTTATTTCTGATAAAGATTTAATTTCGTTATAAAATATTACCAGGAAACAAATGCTGAACTATTTACATTGTTTTAAGTGAAACCGGGATAATTTTCCGTAATCGAGCTGTACACGATAGGTATAGATGTTTTTTTAAATTGTGCTCGAAAATTATTTTAAAATCCATAAAAAATCAGTAAATTGAGATACAAACTTCAAACAAATTGCATTTGAAAGTACATCCCTTTCCCTTGTCCGAAGGTGTAAAAATTTAAATTATGCGCTGTTTAAAAGTAATTAAATTCGATAAAAGAGGAAAATTGGTTACTTACCTTTTTTCTGCCCTTAATATCATGTCACCGTTACTCACGGATATGTTTTTGCTTTATAATATATTGACATGAAATATTGTTCCAATTGGGATATTTACATTTTGCGATTTTTGAACCAATAGTCGCAAAAAATATTTTACAATTCATTACCAAAAATTTTAATATAAAGTCCTTATTTAATCCGTTCTGGTGTTTCATTGCACATATTTTTCGTGAATGTAAAATTGATATATAACTACTACTAGCTGTTACCCGTGACTTCGTTCACGCAACATTAAAAGAAGAATAAATACATTAATTAAGCAAAATATTTTACTCCCAATAATTAAAAACGTTAATAATTAACTAACTATTTATCACATTTCACAGGAGACAATACGGTATTTTTTATTATAGGGACCTTGACATAACTCAGTCTTAAAAAAGTGAAATTTTGCGCCAAATAATCGCAAAAATGAAATTACAACCAATACAAAAAGGAGGGCCAAATAAAATCGTGGAAATAGACGAATTGGGTAAAAATAAATGTCAATTTTACCTGATAAACAATTTTACTTTTAACGCCTTTGTGAAACGTTTTAACAGCCATCCTTCAAAAAAAAAAAAACATTAATTAGAAATAGTATATGCTTTTTCTTTAAATTCAATTCTGCCTCCTTGGTTTAATATATAGTTGAAACAAATCTTGTTTTCTAAATGACAGTATATTGGCAGGCAATTTTTGTTCTCCAGAATAAATTGATTCGTGAAGTTTGAATATGTGAAAATATGTTTTCATTTTTCGGATAATTTACTGAAATCAAGATTTTGTTTTCACCATCTATTCAAAGTGAAAATAAATTCTGTTTTTCAGTTTTAATGAGAAAATGGTGTAAAAAAATATACTGATCTGTTTTATTTCTCCTTTTTATACACAAATATGGAGTAAGTTACTTTCCGTTTTTAGAGAAACTTCGTTAAAAAAAGTGGCATTTAATTTAATTTTTTTAATTCTGAGAGTTTGTGTAACATCCTCGGATCAATTATAACCGGTATTCGCTAAACCGGTAGTAAATCGCGTTGCGTTCGATAGTCTAGGAGTCGTTGCTAAATACAAACACACTGTCAGATTTTAATATAATACACTGTAAAAAATGACCAATGTTTCTTATTTTATGAAAATATGCTATAACCACGAACGAAAATATAATATAATCTTCTGAGCTATCCGAAATTTCAAATAGCATGTTACATTGTCTTTTGAATCCCCAGAAACGAATACATTTTCAAAATTTATAGAATAATTTATAAAAACAAATTATTTTTAGCTGCCTGAATTTTTCAGAAACGTTTCCGAAAGGATTTTATAGTGTATTCATTAGTGTCCTCAGCATGGAATACCTGTTTTTCGAATGCTATCAATTCTGAAGTAAATATTTTCATGCTCAAAAAAATGTTTAACAGACAAACATGCAAAATTAACAGCGTTAACAATAACATTAAAATTAAGATTATTTCTTTACTCTTTCATGTATAAATTAACTTATGCGGCTGAAAACGTGTACTTGAGAATGGATAACATTCGATAAACAGGTATTCCAGCCTGAGGACACTAATTAATACACTATAAAAACCCTTCGGAAACGTTTCTGAAAAATTCGGGCAGCTAAAAATAATTGTTTTTATAAATTATTCTTTAAATTTTGAAAATGTATTCGTTTCTGGGGATTCAAAATACAATGTAACATGCTATTTGAAATTTCGGATAACTCAGCAGATTATATTATATTTTCGTTCGTGGTTATAGCATATTTTCATAAAATAAGAAACATTGGTCATTTTTTACAGTGTAGATTCGTGTTCATTTTCCTTTTCTTAAAATTATGATGTGACTTTAGCAGAAAACTCGGATACTCATGCGGAACGAAATAACGAAATAACGGATACTCATGCGTAATAATCAGTATAGATAACAAAACCTTTAAATTTTTCTTTATAAATATGGCATGAAACTCATCTACTTTCTATACTTATTGATCCTTGTATTATTAATGTAAGGAATTGATTCACACTCATTTTAAAACATAATGAAAAAATCCCGTTTTATTTCAAATATGACGTCTCCTTTTCCCCCACAGAAATCCCTTTTTAATGACATAATTCTTGCTAATTTTCTTTTCCAGGCAATTCATTTCAATACTGCCATAGGGAAAATTATGTTACTTTAACGAAATAATATTAAATCTTTAGGTTTTATCAACAAAAAGGGAACTATTAACATTAGTCATTTTTTTTAGGTAATCGAGTTAATTCTTTTAGTTCTAAGAATGAAAAATAATTATTTCTCGCTGTCCATGACATCATTTAACACATGGATAATTTTGCGGAGCATATTATTGACATTTGCTAACCATTTTGTTTTGAAACTTCTTTTCACTTTTTTAAAATTTAAATAAAAAATACGGTATAGTTACATTAGCCGTGCGTAGACGGTAAAACGGCAAGTATTGTTAACATACAAACAAAAAAAAAAACCAAAAAAAGTGAAGAAAAAACCCAAGGTCATTTTATTTCACCAATCAAAGCATATCCGCTTTATTTTCGATAAATGGCGTCATATTTGCCTGTTTCCTATGGTTACGCATATTAAAACCGTGTATTATTATCAAAAACTTAAAAAAGTACGTTTTATTTCTAATAATATTATTTAATCTTCTTCTTAATTCTTTATTTTTTTTTTCACTTTTCACGTGAAAATTTTTGAATTGAAACTAAATTGTTGAGTAAAACTTATTATTCCGGGTTTTGAATTAGATTTTGGCAACGATGAAGTATTAGCAACGGTAAAGTAAATTTAACCATTTTAAAATGCTATACGAAAAAATGCCCATTTATTCTTAATGAAAATAATGAAATTTTGAATTATTAAGAAAAATATTTAAATAAAATAAACAAAAAACCAGCCTATGTTCATATGAGGGTTATAATCAGCCTATATGCAAAGATACAGGATCATTAAATGCACCATTTTGACGCTGGCTTCAGCCTAACATTTGCACACAATCAGATATATAATATTACTAGCTGTTACCCGTGACTTCGTTCACGTATCATTAAAAGAAGAATAAATGCATTAATTAAGCAAAATATTTCATTATCGATAATTAGAAACGTAAATAATTAACTAACTCTTTATCACATTCCATAGGAGACAATAGAGTATTTCTATGTTATGGAGGCCTTGACATAACTAAGTTTGAAAAAAGTGAAAGTTTGTGACAAATAATCACGAAAAGGAAACTGCAACCAATAAAAAAAGGCGGGCCAAATAAAATCGTGGAAATCAGTGAATTATGTAAAAACATATGTCAAGTTTACCTGGTAAACCATTTTACTTTTAACGCCTTTGTGAAATGTTTTAATAGCAATCCTTCAAAGATAATGGAAATAGTATATTATTTTTCATTAAATTTAATTCTTGTGAATAGGAGGCCATTATTGTAAACCTAAATGCAAGGAGCTTAAATGTGACTCCTTGATTTAATCTATAACTGAAAAAAAAAATCTTTATTTCTAAATGAAAATATGTTGACAGACGATTTTTGTTCTCCAGAATAAATTGATTCATGAAGTTTGAATATGTGAAAATACGTTTTTATTTTTCAAAAATTTTACTGTATTCATGATTTTTTTTTTCTTTCACCATCTATTCAAATTGAAAATATTTTTTTTTTCAATTTTAATGAGAAAAAATATATTAATCCGTTTTATTTCTTCTTTTTTATCTACAAAAATGGCACAGAGTAAGAAGATTTAAACAGAGAATCAACTCTCATACACTGCGATGGAAACTTCTTAACATGGGATTACACATAGGCAGTAGCGATATCTGCGGATGACGCGGAAACTACGGCCTTAACAGAAGCATGGTTGCTAATACAGCGATATATCGCTTTCTTGGCGACAAATGAGGGAAGGGGAAAAAAACGGCGATTGCTTGTTGCTGCTTGTTTTTTAAACCTCATTTTCATATCATTTAACATAGTACAATCTGCAATTATTTTTTTTTCAACTACATGCATATTTATAAGCATATAAAATGTTCCAGAAATTAGAATCATTAAATTAAACACAGTGTTATACAATGATATTCTGAAATTCTCATGAATTGCTTATTCTTTTAATTTTTTTTCAATAAACAGGTATTCATCCCATCGTAGTCTCATTAAAGTTACATTCGTTTTGATTTTAAAAATATATAAATAAAAAAATATTTCACCAAAATAATGCGAGTTCCTTGAATTTTATTATTTTATATACTCTTTGAAATACGGTTACTAAGCAGCAAAGAAATTAAAGTGGAAAGTAAAAATAAACACTTTTAAAAATTGTAAAAAATATCAAAATAAGACGTTTATATTTCCCGAACAGATGCAAAAACATTTTCAAATATTTTAAGCATTTAATTTCTAAATTATATTAAATTTATCGGTAAAATTTTAAAACTATTGGAAATCCATATCGAAAATTTAGCATTCATAATTTTACCTCTAAATCCATTATGCATAAAAATAAAATTTGGAAAATCGTCTGCATCCCCATAGGAAAGCATTATGACCTAAAAAAGAACAAAAATAACACATGAAAAGAAATCACAACTTACCTATCCTTGGGACTAAAAAATAACTTTTCAGTCTTGTTCTTACAAACAATAAACGTATATCTTCGTAGCATTTATATTAGAATTATAATAACCTATTTGATCTTCAGAATAAGATAAGAGTAATTCAGATAAGAATAATTTTAATAATGAATATTAATCAAGATTCAACAATCAAATAGCGAACGCCAAAAATTTGCACATTTGCAAATGACAACAGCAAAAAACGCCAACCAGAATAGGGTTATAATTAAAGGGAAATCACGAAGATAAAAATCGCCAAAGCGATGATTTAGTTTTTAAGTCATCCGCTGCAGTCGGTCTTTTCAGGCAAAGTTGGGACTCTGTTTAAATTTCCTTACTCTGCGAAAAATGGAATAATTTAGTTGCCTTTTTAGAGAAACTTCGTAAACATTTACAAAAATAATAATAATAATAATAATAATAATAATAAATAATAAATAATAATAATAATAATAATAATAATATCTTTGAATTTAAATCCTTGTTTTAAATTCTGAGATTTTATGACATCCTCGGATGAATGATAACCGGTGTTAAGTAAATCGCGTTGCGTTCGGCAATCTGAAAAGAGTAGTTGCGAAATACAAACAGGCGGTCAGATTTTAATATAATAGATTCTTATTTATTTTTCTTTTCCTAATAATCATGGTGTGGTTTTTGGCCAAAAACTCTCTTCTGTATGTAACTGATATTCATGCTTAATAATCGGTATAGATTAAAAAAATTTCAAAAAATGTCGTGAAACTAATCTACTTTCTATACTTCTTTCTATACTTACTGATCCTTGTATTATTAATGTACGGAATTAATTCCCGTTCCTTGTAAAACACATTTGAAAATTCCCGTTTTATTTCAAATATGACGTCACGTTTTCCTCAGAGAAATCTCTTTTTAATGCCATAATTCTTGTTAATTTTCTTTTTCTGGCAATCAGGACGTAAATTTTAGAGGAAAACTCACATTTGTATGTAATTGGTACTCAAGCTAATTAATTATTAATCAGTATCGATAAAAAAATATGTCAGTTTTTCATCCTAAATATTACGTCCATTATCTATCTACTTTCATTATACATTGATATTCATGCTCCTTGTATTATTATGACTATTTGAAAAAACATGTTTTATTTATGACGTCATATTTGTCCAAGCCGAGGAGGATCCTTTTCATAGTTCCATGGTCTAAGCGAAATCTATTTTTAAGAATATAATTATTGTTCACTTTTCCTTCTAATTATAACTCCGTTTTTTGACAGAAAAAGATCTTTTTAATGTAACCGATATTCATACTTCATGTATAATAACAAATACTCCATATTTTTGTTTCAAATATCACGGAAATTCATCTTCTTTTGAATTCATTTTAATTTTCAGTTTTCACGTGAAAATCGTTCAATTGAAAATTAATTTTTGAGGAAAAAAAAATTTCCGTGTTTTTATTTATTGGCAACAATCAAAGCCCTAGCAACGATAAAGTAAAATGGTTAAATTGTATGGAAAAATGTCCATTTATTCTCAATGAAAATAACGAAATTTTGAATTTTTAAGAAAAATATTTAGTAAAATAAACAAAAACCAGCCTATGTTCATTTGAGGGTTATAATCAACCTGTATGCAAAGATACAGGATCATTAAATGCTCCATTTTGATGCTGGCTTCAGCCTAACATTTGCACACAATCAGATTTATAATATTACTAGCTGTTACCCGTGACTTCGTTCACGTATCATTAAAAGAAGAATAAATGCATTAATTAAGCAAAATATTTAATTCCCGATAATTAGAAACGTAAATAATTAACTAACACTTAATCACATTCCATAGGAGACAATACAGTATTTCTATGTTGACATAACTAAGTTTGAAAAAAGTGAAATTTTGTGACAAATAATCACGAAAAGGAAACTGCAACCAATCAAAAAAGGCGGGCCAAATAAAATCGTGGAAATCGGTGAATTATGTAAAAACATATGTCAAGTTTACCTGGTAAACCATTTTACTTTTAACGCCTTTGTGAAACGTTTTAATAGCAATCCTTCAAAGATAATGGAAATAGTATATTCTTTTTCATTAAATTCAATTCTTGTGAACAGGGAGCCATTATTGTAAACCTAAATGCAAGGAGCTTAAATTTGCCTCCTTAATTTAATCTATAACTGAAAAAAAAAATCTTTATTTCTAAATGAAAATATGTTGACAGACGATTTTTGTTCTCCAGAATAAATTGATTCATGAAGTTTGAATATGTGAAAATACGTTTTTATTTTTCAAAAATTTTACTGTATTCAAGATTTTTTTTTTCTTTCACCATCTATTCAAATTGAAAATAAATTCTTTTTTTTTTTTTTCAGTTTTAATAAAAAAAATATATATTAATCCGTTTTCTTTTTTCTTTTTTATCCACAAAAATGGCACAGAGTAAGATGATTTAAGCAGAGAATCAACTCTCATACACTGCGATGGAAACTTCTTTAACAAGGGATTACACATAGGCAGTAGCGATATCTGCGGATGACGCGGAAACTACGGCCATAACAGAAGCATGGTTGCAAATACGGCGATATATCGCTTTCTTGGCGACAAATGAGGGAAGGGGAAAAAAACGGCGATTGCTTGTTGCTGCTTGTTTTTAAACCTCATTTTCATATCATTTAACATAGTACAATCCGCAATTATTATTTTTTCAACTACATGCATATTTATAAGCATATAAAATGTTCCAGAAATTAGAATCATTAAATTAAACAAAGTGTTATACAATGATATTCTGAAATTCTCATGAATTGCTTATTCTTTTAATTTTTTTAAATAAACAGGTATTCATCCCACCGTAGTCTCATTAAATTTACATTCGTTTTGATTTTAAAAATAAATAAATAAAAAGATATTTCACCAAAATAATACGAGTTCCTTGAATTTTATTATTTTATATACTCTTTGAAATACGGTTACTAAGCAGCGACGAAATTAAAGTGGAAAGTAAAAATAAACACTTTTAAAAATTGTAAAAAATATGAAAATAAGACGTTTATATTTCCCGAACAGATACAAAAACATTTTCAAATATTTTAAGCAATTAATTTCTAAATTATATTAAATTTATCGGTAAAATTTTAAAACTATTGGAAATCCATATCGAAAATTTAGCATTCATAATTTTACCTCTAAATCCATTATGCATAAAAATGAAATTTGGAAATTCGTCTGCATCCCCATAGGAAAGCATTATGACCTAAAAAAGAACAAAAATAACACATGAAAAGAAATCACAACTTACCGATCCTTGGGACTAAAAAATAACTTTTCAGTCTTGTTCTTACAAACAATAAACGTATATCTTCGTAGCTATTTGAATAATTATAATGACCTATTTGATCTTCAGAATAAGATAAGAGTAATTCAGATAAGAATAATTTTAATAATGAATATTAATCAAGATTTAAAAATCAAATAGAGAAAGCCGAAAAATTGCACATTTGCATATGACAACAGCAAAAAGCGCCAAGCAGAATAGGGTTACAATTAAAGGGAAATCACGAAGATAAAAATCGCCAAAGCGATGATTTAGTTTTTAAGTCATCCGCTGCAGTCGGTCTTTTCAGGCAAAGTTGGGACTCTCTTTAAATTTCCTTACTCTGTGAAAAATGGAATAATTTAGTTGACTTTTTTAGAGAAACTTCGTTAAAATTTACAAAATAAAAATAATAATAATAATAATAATAATAATAATAATAATAATAATATCTCGGAATTTAAATCCTCTTTTTAAATTCTGAGAGTTTATGACATCCTCGAATGAATGATAACCGGTGTTAAGTAAATCGCGTTGCGTTCGGCAATCTGAAAAGAGTAAGTTGCGAAATACAAACAGGCGGTCAGATTTTAATATAATAGATTCGTATTTATTTTTCTTTTCCTAATAATCATGGTGTGGTTTTTGGCAAAAAACTCTCATCTGTATGTAACTGATATTCCTGCTTAATAATCGGTGTAGATAAAAAAAATTTCAAAAAATGTCGTGAAACTAATCTACTTTCTATACTTCTTTCTATACTTACTGATCCTTGTATTATTAATGTACGGAAATAATTCCCGTTCCTTGTAAAACACATTTGAAAATTCCCGTGTTTTATTTCAAATATGACGTCACGTTTTCCTCAGAGAAATCTCTTTTTAATGCCACAATTCTTGTTAATTTTCTTTTTCTGGCAATCAGGATGTAAATTTTAGCGGAAAACTCACATTTGTATGTGACTGGTACTCAAGCTAATTATTAATCACTATCGATAAAAAATATTTCAGTTTTTCATCTTAAATATTACGTCCATTACTATCTACTTTCATTATACATTGATATTCATGCTCCTTGTATTATTACGACTATTTGAAAATACATGTTTTATTTATGACGTCATATTTGTCCAAGCCGAGGAGGATCCTTTTCATAGTTCCATGGTCCAAGCGAAATCTATTTTTAAGAATATATTGTTCACTTTTCCTTCTAATTATAACGCAGTTTTTTGACAGAAAAAGATCTTTTTAATATAACCGATATTCATACTTCATGTATAATAACAAATACTCCATATTTTTGTTTCAAATATCACGGAAATTCATCTTTTTTTGAATTCTTTTTCATTTTCATTTTTCACGTGAAAATCTTTCAATTGAAAATTAATTTTTGAGGAAAAATTATTTTTCCGTGTTTTTATTTGTTGGCAACGATCAAAGCCCTAGCAACGATAAAGTAAAATGGTAAAATGTTATGGGAAAATGTCCATTTATTCTCTATGAAAATAACGAAATTTTGAATTATTAAGAAAAATATTTGAATAAAATGAAAAAAACCCAGCCTATGTTCATATGAGGGTTATAGTCAACGTATATGCAAAGATACAGGATCATTAAATGCTCCATTTTGACGCTGGCTTCAGCCTAACATTTGCACACAATCAGATTTATAATATTACTAGCTGTTACCCGTGACTTCGTTCACGCAACATTAAAAGAAGAAGAAATACATTAATTAAGAAAATATTTCACTCCCGATAATTAAAAACGTTAAAATTAACTAACTATTTATCACATTTCATAGGCGACAATACGGTATTTTTTTGTTATAGGGACCTTGACATAACTCAGTCTTTAAAAAGTGAAATTTTGTGCCAAATAATCGCGAAAATGAAATTGCAACCAATTCAAAAGGAGGGCCAAATAAAATCGTGGAAATAGACGAATTGGGTAAAAACAAATGTCAATTTTACATGATAAACAATTTTACTTTTAACGCCTTTGTGAAACGTTTTAACAGCCATCCTTCAAAAAAACATTAATTGGAAATAGTACATGCTTTTTCTTTAAATTGAGTTCTGCCTCCTTGGTTTAATGTATAGCTGAAACAAATCTTATTTTCTAAATGACAGTATGTTGGCAGGCAATTTTTGTTCTCCAGAATAAATTGATTCATGAAGTTTGAATATGTGAAAATATGTTTTTATTTTTCGGATAATTTACTGAAATCAAGATTTTGTTTTCACCATCTATTCAAAGTGAAAACCAATTCTGTTTTTCAGTTTTAATGAGAAAATGGTGTAAAAAATATACAGATCTATTTTATTTCTCCTTTTTTTATGCACAAATATGGAGTAATTTACTTTCCGTTTTTAGAGAAACTTCGTTAAAATTAACAAAAAAGAAAAAAAAAAATCTTGGCATCTAATTTAATTTTTTAAATTCTGACAGTTTGTGTAACATCCTCGGATCAATTATAACCGGTATAAAGTAAATCACGTTGCGTTCGATATTCTGGCACTGTAAATGAAAATTGTAAATTCACGGGCATTCTCCGTGAATTGCTGCCGTAATTTTACGGGAAATGCCCCCTTTTCAAGGTAAACGGTCCATTTCAGTAAATTTCATGTTTTTACTGGCAAAAACCGTTTATCTAATAACAAAGCTTGTTTATCTAGTCACAAAACCGGTTTTCTTATGGACATTGCCTGGAATCTCAGCTGCAGTAATTTTACTGCAGCAATTTTTTACAGTGAGGAGTAGTTGCGAAATACAAACATAGATTCGTGTTCATTTTCCTTTTCTTAAAATTATGATGCGATTTTCAGCAGAAAATTCTCATCTGTATATAACGGATATTCATGCTTAATAATCAGTATAGATAAAAAAAAACATTTAAATTTTTCGTTATAAATATGGCGTGAAACTCATCTACTTTCTATACTTACTGATCCTTGTATTATTAATGTAAGGAATTGATTCACACTCATTTTAAAACACATTGGAAAATTCCCGTTTTATTTCAAATATGACGCTTCTTTTTCCCGCAGAGAAATCCCTTTTTAATGACATAATTCTTGTTAATTTTCTTTTCCAGGCAATTAATTTCAGTACTGGCATAGGGGAAATTATGTTGCTTTAACGAAATAATATTAAATCTTTAGTTTTTATCAACAAAAGTGGAACTATTAACATTCGTCTTTTTTTTAGGTAATCGAGTTATTTCTTTTAGTTTTAAGAATGAAAATAAATATTTCTCGCTATCCATGACATCATTTTCGATATGGATAATTTTGCGGAGCATATTATTGGCATTTGCTGACCAATTTCTTTTGAAACTTCTTTTTACTTTTTTAAAATTTAAATAAAAAATACGGTATAGTTATATTAGCCCTGCGCAGACGGTAAAACGCCAAGAATTATTACCATACAAAAGAAAAAAGCGAAGAAAAAAAACCCAAGATCATTTTATTTCACCAATCAAAGATATCCGCTTTATTTTTGATGTATGGCGTTATATTCGCCTGTTTCCTATGGTTACTCATATTGAAACCTTGTATTATTATCAAAAACTAAATAAAGTACTTTTTATTTCTAATAATATTATTTAATCTTCTTTATAATTCTTTAATTTTTTTTATTTCATTTTTATTGTTCACGTGAACATTTTTCAATTGAAACTAAATTGTTGACTAAAAATTATTATTCCGGAATTTGGATTAGTTTTGGCAACGATAAAGTATTAGCAACGGTAAAGTAAATTTAACCATGTTAAAATAGTATACGAAAAAAATGTCCATTTACTCTCTATGAAAAAACGAAATTTTGAATTATTAAGAAAAATATTTGAATAAAATAAACAAAAACCAGCCTATGTTCAAATGAGGGTTATAATCAATCTGTATGCAAAAATACAGGATCATTAAAGGCTCCATTTTGACGCTGGCTTCAGCCTAACATTTGCGTACAATCAGATTTATAATATTACTAGCTGTTACCCGTGACTTCGTTCACGTATCATTAAAAGAAGAATAAATACATTAATTAAGCAAAATATTTCATTCCCGATAATTAAAAACGTAAATAATTAACTAACTCTTTATCACATTCCATAGGAGACAATACAGTATTTCTATGTTATAGAGGCCTCGACATAACTAAGTTTTAAAAAAGTGAAATTTTGTGACAAATAATAAATAAAAGGAAACTGCAAACAAAGAAAAAAGGCGGGCCAAATTAAATCGTGGAAATCGGCGAATTATGTAAAAACATATGTCAAGTTTACCTGGTAAACCATTTTACTTTTAACGCCTTTGTGAAACGTTTTAATAGCAATCCTTCAAAGATAATGTAAATAGTATATTCTTTTTCATTAAATTCAATTCTTGTGAATAGTGAGCAATTATTGTAGACCTAAATGCAAGGAGCTTAAATTTGCCTCCTTGATTTAATCTATAACTGAAAAAAAAATCTTTATTTCTAAATGAAAATATGTTGACAGACGATTTTTGTTCTCCAGAATAAATTGATTCATGAAGTTTGAATATGTTAGACCGGGAGGCGGCAGCATATACAATCACCTCATCGAGTTCACGGCTGAAATTCCAGAATTAGTTAAAACTCGATTCGCATATTAAAACACAATCGGTCTGCCAAGTCATATCTTGGTGGAAAACACATGAAAACCCGATTTTAGCGGTTGACTCGTAGGTTTACCATTGTGTTTTCCTGCACCCAAAACTATGAAAACATGGAGAACTGGGTGCAGGAAAACACAATGGTAAACCTACGAGTCAACCGCTAAAATCGGGTTTTCCACCAAGATATGACTTGGCAGACCGATTGCGTTTTAATAT
The DNA here is from genome assembly GCA_963931845.1 of Maratus michaelseni. Lineage (NCBI taxonomy): Eukaryota > Metazoa > Arthropoda > Arachnida > Araneae > Salticidae > Maratus > Maratus michaelseni. The sequence goes on from OZ007593.1 coordinate 384,716,177, forward strand.
GCGAATCGAGTTTTAACTAATTCTGGAATTTCAGCCGTGAACTCGATGAGGTGATTGCCTGTGCTGCCGCCTCCCGGTCTATGTGAAAATACGTTTTTTTCTTTCACCATCTATTCAAATTGAAAATAAGTTCTTTTTTTTCAGTTTTAATGAGAAAAAATATATTAATCCGTGTTAGTTCTTCTTTTTTATCCACAAAAATGGAGTAATTTAGTTGCCATTTTTAGAGAAACTTCGTTAAAATTTACAAAAAAAATAAAATTAATAATAATAATAATATCTCAGAATTTAAATCATTTTTTTTAATTCTGAGATTTTATGACATCCTCTGATGACGAATAACCAGTGTTAAGTAAATCGCGTTGCGTTCGACAATCTAAAAAGAGTAGTTGCGAAATACAAACAGGTGGTCAGATTTTAATGTAATAGATTCGTATTTATTTTTCTTTTCCTAATAATCATGATGTGGTTTTTGGCAAAAAACTCTCATCTGTATGTAACTGATATTCATGCTTAATAATCGGTATAGATAAAAAAACATTTCAATTTTTCGTTTTAAATATGTCGTGAAACTAACCTACTTTCTATACTTACTGATCCTTGTATTATTAATGTATGGAATTAATTCCCGCTCCTTGTAAAACACATTTGAAAATTCCCGTTTTATTTCAAATATGACGTCACATTTTCCTCGGAGAAATCTCTTTTTAATGCCATCATTCAAGTAAATTTTCTTTTTCTGGCAATTAGGACGTAAATTTTAGCGGAAAACTCTCATTTGTATGTAACTGGTACTCAAGCTAATTTTTAATCAGTATCGATAAAAAATATTCCAGTTTTTCATCTTAAATATTACGTCCATTATCTATCTACTTTCATTATACATTGATATTCAGTATACATAGCTCCTTGTATTATTACGACTATTTGAAAATACATGTTCTATTTATGACTTCATATTTGTCCAAGCCGAGGAGGATCCTTTTCATAGTTCCATGGTCCAAGCGAAATCTATTTTTAAGAATATAATTATTGTTCATTTTTCCTTCTAATTATAACGCAGTTTTTTGATAGAAAAAGATATTTTTAATGTAACCAATATTCATACTTCATGTATAATAACAAATACTCCATACTTTTGTTTCAAATATCACGGAAATTCATCTTCTTTTGAATTCTTTTTCATTTTTATTTTTCTCGTGAAAATCGTTCAATTGAAAATTAATTATTGAGGAAAATTTTTTTTTCCGTGTTTTTATTTATTGGCAACGATCAAAGCGCTAGCAATGATAAAGTAAAATGGTTAAATTTTATGGGAAAATTTCCATTTATTCTCTATGAAAATGACGAAATTTTGAAATATTAAGAAAAATATTTGAATAAAATGAACAAAAACCAGCCTATGTTCATTTGAGGGTTATAATCAACGTATATGCAAAGATACTAGATCATTAAATGCTCACAATGCATCAAATTTGACACTGGCTTCAGCCTAACATTTGCACACAATCAGATTTATAATATTATTAGGATTAGGATTAGGATTAGGATAACCAATTTTACCTATTTAATTTTAGAACTAGGGAAATATAAAGTACTTTAAATTTGTCAATATATATGTTAGTTTAAAAATGTTTAAAAGTTTTTTTTAATCTTTCATCCTGTTTTTTTTTTTTTTTTTTTTTTTTTTTAAATCAAGAAATCAATTTTTTTCAAGGTTAAATACTGTAAGTCTCTTTGAATTCAAACTTTAAAGCATTTAAAGCATTTTCGTCGTTCACAGGTTAAAAATCTTAAAATTGTTTATTTTGGTGTATAACAATCTACTTATAATTTTAAGAAATAAGGTATAAATAAAGCTGTTAAAAGCTTTTATCTTCCTTTGTATTATTTTGTTTGAAAAACTGTGAATATTAAGGAAATGTAACGTTGAATTTTTTTTTTTTGTAAAATGATTATTTTCCTTTTATTCACAAAAAATATAAATTGCTACTTTTACCATCTAAGTCTACTCAAATGACATTATATTTCGTGTTTATGGGGGAAAAACGTTATAGATTTCTAGTATCAAAATTTAAAAATATGATTCAAGTGATACCGAACTTGAAATAAAAAGTATTTATTTTTATGCGATTAAATGAGCATTTCATGTACTTAATCCATTAAAAAATATAGTTTTTGTCGATTATTTCTTTTCTGAAAGCTTTTTATTTTAAAGGTTTTGAACGGTACGAAATCTTTTTTTACTAAAAACGTTTTTATATTCTTTCTTTAAATGAATTTTAAAAGAGAAAATCTCAAATAAAATTAGTATAAATACCTTAGTAAATTTCTCAAGAAACACATTTGTATTTGTGGAATGGAGAACGGATTTAAGTTAATCTGCAGACAGTACTGAACTTACAGTAGAAGAATTTAGTAAAGCAGAAACAAATTTAAGTGCCTGAAATGTGATAAAGATTTTATACAAGCACAATAAAGGATGTTTAAATCGATAGTATTTTATTTCGGTTATTAAAAAAATAAACAGAAATTAGCATAATAGCTTTTACTTAGATTTCATTTATTTCCATTATGATCATTCGCAGATTTTTAAGAATAAATGAAATTGAACAAAAAATACTTTTAAATTATAAAGAATTGTTTTTTTTCAAGCTCTAAGAGACATTATGTACTTGTAGATAGTTTTATAGCTATTTAAAGTTTTTAAATAGTTTTTATGTCACAATGAGTTTTTTTTCTGTAATAACACTCAACTACGAAAATTCATTTTATTTATTCATTAATTTTATGACATTCTATATATCTATGTATTTATATTGTAAATATTTAGAATTTGTTTGTTTATTTTTGTTACGATATGACTATCTTTTATTCCGAAGAACTACAACAGAATCTTCTGCTAAGTGAATTTCGAAGAACTACGAAAATCCCTCTTTGAATATATGTACGAGATGTATATATAGTTTACGATTTTCAAATATTCATTTTAGTCTAAGTACAGTGTAAGATATTTCCAACAATATTTCCAGACATAACTATAAACTAAGTTGAGGTACTTTATTAGAATAATATTATGTACGTTAGACTTCAGTTACAAGTCAGACAGCCATTAGAAAGACAGGGCATAAAATACGATTGCATCTCAAATGTAGTATTCAACTGTCATTTCGTCAAATATTTTAGCATTTATAGTCTTCACGTAAAAGCATATGGACCGATTGCTCAGATATATAGTTATTTAAGAGTGTTTTTTTTCTCTTTTTAATACGAATAGCAGTGAATTGTAGGGGAAAAATACTCAAAGGGTTACGTACTTTAAATTTATTAATTAAGAACATCCCACTACTCCTAGTGTTTTCATAATTTTAGTTTCAATAGATTCGGAAATAGGAGGGGGGGGGGTGACATAATTTTCCAACATACTTTCGACGATATCCCTGTAAATATAATACCTAAAATTAAAACAAATATATTTTTTGAGTTCGATGTTACGAGATCTTTCGAACAATATCTTACACGACACATAAAAAGATTTTTTTTAAGTAACTTAATTAATATATCACCTAATTACCATTTTTTTAAAAAATCATTATCAAATAACCTTGGATGATTCTGCGTCGATACATACCTCGAGCGCCCGTCAACACCCCCGCTGACCGCCTGAAAAGTAAAGTTTGTGTGTAACAGAAAAATGCGTTTTTCTCAAATCTATGTTACCTAGGAAAATCGCTATAGTCTTCCTGCATGGTTTAAATAAACTCCTACTACACCTAATTCTTTCATAATTTTAGTTTCAGTAGATTTGAAAATAGGGGGAGGTGAGGCATATTTTTGCAGTGCATTTTCGACGATATATCTGAAAATATACCTAAAATTTAAACAAATATATTTTTGAGTTCGGTATTACGATATCTTTCCCACGATATCCCACACAATATACAAAAAGAAAACTTTGTTTTTTCAAGTACCTTAATTAGCCCCCTAAATTTTTCCTAAACATATTTGTAAATGGCTAATAATCGGAAAAGATATGGGTAAAAAGGCTTTATAACATTCCAAAGTTTGAACTTTCCACGTCCCATAGTTTACGAGTAAAAGGACTGTGACAGACGGACGGACAGACAGAGAAGTGATTTTATAATGGTTCCGTTTTTACTTTTTAAGTAAGGAATCCTAAAAATTTGCAAATATTTAGATGACTCAAACAAAACAAAGGTAAACCTCAGCAAATTATTCGATGCTTAAATTGAAACAATAACTACATACAATATATACAAAAACAATACACAAAAAATATACCATATATACAAAAATAACTAAAAATATATAAACAATCTACACAAAAAAATTATACAAAATAATATACAATATGAAAAATATAAATACAATATTTAACAAGAACTTTAAAACATATGGTAAATTTATAATGTAATAAAACAATATTAAAAATAAAAATATAACAACATACATTAGAAATATTTGTAATATGGCTATTTATATGTAATAGAAGCTTTAAACTTGAATGCAAATCAAACATTACGCTATTGTTAATTTCCCTTTGATATATATAATACTTAAAAACGAGGTTTAAGTGCAAAAAAGTATTTATGTGAAACAGAATAAAGTTAAAAAGTAAAAAAAAGACAAAAAAACATTAGAAGTGTAAAATGTAACGTACCAAAAAATACTATTCATTCACAATTTTATTCAATGCTGATAATGAAACATAAGCATGCTTTATTTGTTAACAGTATATATTATATTGGATCCTTATTGAATATGACAAACTGCTGTTGAAATAAATTAAAACCTAAAATATTCATTGTTAAAATCCTTGTCCACGCTATTGTTTAATTTAAAGCCCAAATAAAAACGCCCGTTCATTTTTTTTTAATGAAAAATAAATATTTATATTATTTGCTGTATAATTAAATCTTGTTGAAAAATTTATCTTCGCACGTACTTAGAAAATTGATAAAGAATATCATGTCAATTTCTATTTTGTGATTTTACATTTTTTTGCAAAACATAATAATTGCGATATTTAATCACAAGAAAGGAAATTAACAAGAGTAATTTAATAAAATTTTTAAAATCTTCCCTTTTGCATTGTGGGAAGAATTTTTAAAATGTCAAGCACTTTTGTATTGTTTATGGGAACATTTTGTAGCAGATATATCGATGTGTTTTCGCGGCTAAAATTCAAAATAAATTTGAAAAAGAAGGCTATTTTTTTATTTTAAGCAACTCAGATTCAATTATATAAGCATGTTTCTCTGTCAAAATGGCATCAAGTTAAAAGTATTTTTCATTCAAATTTTTCAATACTTTTTGAACCGGTAATGAATAATTTTGTAATACCATTTTAATTTAATTTTTGTAATTTTGACACTCAATAATTTGTACATAACATTGTACATAACATTTGATTTTTATTTTGAAACAAAATTCTGTTAAAGTCAGAATGTATTTTTAATTTGATATTTGTAGAGAAATCAATAAAATGACCTTGCTAAAAACGTATTTAATTAATTTCAAATATATAATTATTATATTTGATTTGAAATAAAAAATAAAAACAAGTATAATGCATTTAAGTAATTTAATTTACTTTTATTTGTATGACTTTATAATTTAATACTCCGATATGGTTACACGCTCTACAGTATGTGCTCAATTAATTTTTGTTTTACAGATTCAACTGAAAATTAAGAATGATTGTTTTATAGAGGTCTTAAAAAATTCTCATCTTATTCAAATTAAAAAACATTATAATTTAAAGATGACTTTTTAAAAATAAACTTTTATTAACTTTGTTATAATGGTACATTTGTTTTTGGTATTTATTTATACAAAAAAAGATAAAATGAAACGAATAAACATAAAATATGTTAAATTTAAAAAATCCTTGTTACATATTTAAAAATATTCATTACCTCACGAATTTGTTTTACAATTTGTTTGCCGATTTACACAAGTGGTCTTTAATTGCCTACATATCTATATATGTTACATATCATCTGGGCTCAGATAATTTCCTCGTATTCTATTGTCACTAGATAACATGCTACTTCGCACATTCAAAAATAACATATTTAAAATTTTATTGTCTGTCTCTCTGTTTGCCCGGAACAAGCTCAGGAACATTTTCATAACAGACTCTAAACGAATCAAGGACAGATAGAGAATTTTTCTGGCTACAATATGCAATTTTTTTCATTCCGATATCTGAAATAGTTTTTGAGAAAACAGGGGGAAACATCGGGAGAATCAAGCAATCAACCAAGTTTTCATTGCTCAAAAACTCATCGACTAATTAATCAATTTTTATGAATATTTCAACGATTGAAACTTCTAATTAAGATTTATAAATAATCTACTTGCATTTTTAGTTTATGACTTGTACATTTTAATCTATATCTATCTATCTGTCTATCTATCTATCTATCTATCTATATACAGTGTGATTCATAAACATCGAAACAATAGGCTATCTCCTTAAATATTGCCCCTAGGCACATACTTTAAATTGCAAAGTTTCATAAAAAAAGGTGCAAAATTTCATGAAATAATTTGAAACTCCATGAGGGGTCTATTTGAGAAAATACAAAAATTAAATTTTTATACGGTCCCCGTACGATAAAATTTCAAATTAGGAAAGTTTACCTTATCCATTCCTGAATTAAACTAAAAAAATTCCATCTTGATATCTGCAAAATTCACAGAGATATTAAAATCCAAAATTCGTGAGTTACACCACTTAAGCATACCTCTGAGCGACGCGATATCAGTTCATTTGAAATGCAAGTTAGGGATTGACGATAAATTTACACATAATTAAAAGTCGATCTAAGACAATGGCTTAACTTTTAGATATAAAATAACAGCGTATAGATTTTTTCGTTAAACTTGCTTGAGAAATATGCTAGAGGTCTGCATGAGCCCAAACTTGGCGCCAGGTCTGTAACCGGGACGGCGCGCTAGCCGGGCCGTGCCACCCGGTGTCTTTATTGTTCTTAGGACATGTCGGGCAGGCTGTAATTTTTGTAAAAATAGTAATAGCGATAAAGAAACTTCTGTTACTGGAATCATTCGAAATATATTTTAATAAACTACACAGAAATATTTTCAAAAATCTACTTTTTGTTATACAGCTTCAAAAGTTATGATGTTTTTAAACCTATTTTTCATTTATTTCAAACGACATTGTTTTTTAAAAATAAATCTTTATTCGAATATAATTGTCTAAGAGTATAAGTAATAATTAACGTTGCTATTGCGTATTTTTTTAATAGATGCCAAGCTACCACTAATCTTCCGTTATTAGTGTGTTTATTTGACGCATGTTTAATACGTTCGAACCAAAAACTCTTTTAGAAAAATTCAGTTGAATAAATTCGACTTAAAACCTTTAAATTAAATAAGTCAAACATTCATTAAATAAATTTTCTGGTTTTAAGGTGGTTAACTGATTCAAATTAATTTACATATTACGGAGGATTAGTGGGAGGTTTGTCAGCGATGTTTTTGTCATGCGAACACATAGTAATCTAAAATATACTGTAAAATATTCTTATAAATATGTATGTAGCATTCTTTAAAATAATCTTAATTGTATCTTAAGAAAAATGGGAATTTTTTGTACAAATTTCGGCCTGCGCAGGTATCTAAAATATGCACAGATACCTGTCTAGATAACGAATTAAACAAAATTAAGTACATCGCCCATGAAAATGGTTTTCTTTCGCACCGTATCAATAAACCCATCTATGATCTGAAACATTTAGATTACTATGCGAACACATAGTAATCTAAAATATACTGTAAAAATTTTCTTATAAATATGTATGTAGTATTCTTTAAAATAATCTTAATTGTATCTTAAGAAAAATGGGAATTTTTTGTACAAATTTCGGCCTGCGCAGGTATCTAAAATATTCACAGATACCTGTCTAGATAACGAATTAAACAAAATTAAGTACATCGCACATGAAAATGGTTTTTTTTCGCACCGTATCAATAAACCCATCTATGATCTGAAACATAAAGTGCAAAAAAGAAATTTATATCTCTAATAAACTTAAATTTTGTAACTTTCTCTGTATACCAGATTTGCATGAGAGACTAAGGTACGCGTGAAACAAATTTAATATCTCTACCCGAGAACCAAACTATCGAAATCAGAAATTGAAGCTACATGAAGGAGTTACTTACTCGCCTGGAAACTTTTAAAAAGTATTTAATTGTTCTATTATGAGCCAATCTTTGTTAAAAACTTTAAATGCATTTTTCTGCATCATAGGTTTTTTTTTTCAGCATTTCTCATCTTTAAATGGATATAAGTCAATAACCTTTAAAGATAAATGGTTCAAACTTGGAATATATCTTTTTCAAATATTCGGCAAATTTGAAAAAAAAATATTTACTTTTTAAAATATTATTTGTTTAAAATAAGTTGCATCTTTTTTTTAAATTGCTATTTTAAATATTTTTTTTTTAAATTCATATTTTTTAATGTACTGAATCAAAATTAAAACTGTGTTAATAGTGTAATGTTTAATTAAAAGAAAAAATTCAATTTGACAAATAATATTTCGAGTTATAACAATTTTAAATTACTCTGAATTTTTTGATTTTTTTTTTTTTTTTTAATTTTGTAAGAAGTTTTATGATGTGATTCTGTTTACAAATTATATGGTTAAGCATCACAAAATAAATTCAAAATTCTAACTCTATAAATAAATAACTATATAAATAAAATGTTTCCCGGACACCTTACAGTAACATTGTTTCTTGAATTACACGCATTTCAATTTGTGTCTGATCCCTTGAAACCTCACGAATTATTAAAACGGACATATCTCTCTGAGTTTTGCAGGTATTAAGATGGAATTTTTTTTGTTTACTTCAGGAATGGATAAGGAAAATTTTCCTAACTGGAAATTTTATCCTACGGGGCCGTATAAAAATTTAATTTCTGTATTTTTTCAAATATACCCCCCTTGGAGTTGCAGCTTATCTCATCAAATTTTGTACCTTTTTTTATGAAACTTTGTAATTGGAAGTATGTGCCTAGGGTTAATATTTAAGGAGATAGCCTATTGTTTCGATATTTATGAATCACACTGTATATATATATATATACAGACGTGTGTGTCCCTTTATTTCACTTTGCAGCCACAACTACCCAGAACAGACCAGACCACTGGTGTTTGTGTGTGGTAATAGCCTCGAGTCTCTCATCATGCACTATGGTGGTTGCATGTCGATAGCTATGGTGGTGTGGGAGATATGGTGGTTGAAAGTGATCGACCTAGGGCATTTTCATATTTCGACCAAAGTTTTCTAAGAAATGTTTGGAATCTTCTTCAACAGGAATTCCTTCATTCAACTTAACATGAACTGATTAAGGCAAGATATCTAAGTAAGATGATTTCGCGCCCCATAGCAGTGGAAATTGAAACTAAACGATATTGCAGCGCGTGCCTAGCACGCCTGTTATACAATGCCGTAGGCAGCGGGGACGAGTGCGGGAGCCAAAAATGACTATTTTTATCGAAGCCACAAAAGAAAGTTACTGATTTCTGGGCAACGCCACGCCGGGCGGATCAGCTAGATTCCCAATTATAATTATAGATTAAAAAAATTATTATTATTATTATTATTTTAAATGTAGAATAAAATTAGAAATATTTTTCTCCAAAAATTTGAAAGATCTTATAGAAAACAAACATAACACAGAGATTGCTACACAGCTAATCAGTTATAAAATGATACACAGACTATCAGTTTTTATTTAGTTTAATTTTCATAAAGATTTCACGGATAATTATAATTACACAAATCAAAACTACATAACTTTTTTCGCAAACTTCTTCACTATTCATTTCACTTATTTCATTTCATAAAAATTATTCATCAATCTAACCTATCAAACAGAAAGTACAGTGATAATTAAAAGCACCTATTAACATGTTACAAATAATGATTACGGTAACAATTTGTTCTGCTAATTTACACAAGTACTTGATAATTACTTCCTTTTCTGATTTAAAATGGTGAAAAGGTTGTCGATATTTTCAATTAAATTCTCATAAACTTCTCATGAACAATCATATTTGCGCTAAGATAAAAAAGATCCATAAAACATTCTTTCCCGCATTACTCACAGTTAATCCAATAAGTATGAAAAATTATTCGCAATGCGGTAATTTAATAACATTCGTCATTTTTCGAATCATTTGAGCATAAAACAAAATTTAATTACCGAGAAATAAATTAATTTAAGAATTGTTGTAAACTTACCTCTTGCTATTAATTTGATTAACAAAGTTCTTTAATTATTAATGAATGTTTCAGCGGAAATAATTAGTTTGAAAGGTGTATTTCTAAGAGTATGTCGGAAAAATTAATTTTCATAATTCAAAGACGAATAAAAGTGTTTTATAAATATTAAATATGTATAAAACTGATATAAAATCTGTTATTATTGCTATCTGTTCAGTATGCAGAAAATAGCTTTTAAATTTTAATATTCAGAAACATTAGAATAAAAACTATCGTATAGAAAGATTATTATGATAAATAAATAATTTTTAAATTTTATATTTTTTCGTAATCAGAATTCTATACGTAAACATCATCTCTATATTTACATATTTTCTTTACTTTTATGAAAATGTACATACACTTTGTACTTATATATTTTATAACATACATACATAGTTAAACACAAGATCTGACAATCCATATATATGTATAACAGCAGTATTTTTAAATAAATGAAATAAATAGTTACTTATCAATTGTCCTAATTTACAAAACAACAAGTCTACAACAGTGTTTTTTTTAAATGTTTGGGAGGCTTTATTTACTTTTTGCTGCGAATGAAAACAATAAGTATTTATGTCGCCTAAAGGAACACGGTAACTTTCATTTGGAGAAAAATGACGAATAAAATCAATTTTCCATTTCTTGTTTAAATTATATTTACACACTCCCATTACAGTGTGGCTACTAAATACTGTTACAAATATTCAGTCATTTTATTTTACAAATATAAAATATAAAATGATAAATACACCAATACAATGAACATCAGAGATGACAGTTTACCTGGAAATAATTTTACTCAAATCGACCGCTATCTTTATCGATTACCAAAGTTAATCTCTTATGCCATTGTCTGACTGCGGCACGAACCATTTTAAAAGGTAATAGGTCCCATTCACGCAATATGGAAGCTATGAGAGTGTCTAAACTCCTGTGTTGTTTGCTATTTACTTTAGCCTATAAAATCCCCCAGACGAAATAATCTGAAGGATTTAGATCCGGTGAATAAGGTGGTCAATATTCTTGCATGCTAAAGTTCAGACAATTGCCATGGAGCCAAGCCTGTTTTGATTTATCTCGTTGCAAAGGTGCATAATCTTGCTAAAATATCCAATTCTTTTTTAGATACAATCTGTCAGCATGTGGCAATAAATGTGTAGCCAATATATCCTGCTTGTAATATTCCGCATTGATTATTATTCATTTATCGATGAATTTTAAAGGCGATTTTCCATTGTTTCACAGTTTAACCCAAACCATAACGGAATTCTTGTTCTGAAAGCGTTTAACAATTAGAAGCTTTTCAGGTATATCCTCGAAGGTTGCTGAATATATGACATCATTTTTAGCATTATAACACTGTTCAGTGCAAAAAAGCTTCTCATCAGAAAATATTATTCTGTCAACACTGTTTCTGCCATGCCGATTCAAGAATTTCTTGCACCTTTGTAATATTTTTATTATTTATGCAGCAGTTTAACCTTGAACTTTTCTGTTGCGATAAGGGCAAAAACACAGGTTTTCATTTATAATACCTTCATAGTTCCGCGACTCACGTTCTCTTCTGCAGCCCTTTTATTTGCAGAATGTTGTGTATTTTTTCGTATCGTTTCACGAATTCTTTTTATGGGCTCTTTTTTGCGAACTGAGCGTCGACGACCAGACCTAGGTCGATTAGTATCCAATAATCGATTTATAATTCTATATAAATGTTTTATCATAATCAAGACACTTTAATTGCTTAAAGATTTTACCTGCGGAAAATCCGCGATCAAAGAGCTGTTTAATCATCATTCTTTTGGATTCCATCTTTGAAATAATTGTAAATATTAGATTTATACAAAAATCGTCTGCACTAATCAAAAATTGTCAAAGGCTGCAATACAGAAATAAATTATTTTATTAAATGATTAAAATTAATTCTTATTTTTTGGAGTGTAACAGTATTTAGTAGCCCCCCTGTATATTCTGGCAAAGTTATTTAAACGTCTGATAATTGTGGAAAAAGCTGAACATAGATTGATGGTTAAAACTATTTAATAAAATGATGGCCATGTAAATTTTCTCTTTTAAATAACACACATGTTCGGTAATTTTCTTCATGCCTGTTTTAAAATTACGCAAAATTTATTAAGTCTTATTTAGATTATTTTTTGTTTCACCCGTAACCATAATTACACAAATAAAGGCTACATATTTTTTTCTCGCACTATTGTTTTTCCAATTCGATTATTTTCTTTAAAACAAAATCTTCATAAATCTTACCAAAAGAGCCAAAAATAACACATGGGCTGATAAATTCCCGGTCTAATAAAGAAAACGCAACTTTTTAACAAAACTTTATACCTTTATGACGTTATAACTTTATAACTTTAATAAATAACATAACTTTAATAATAAATAATAATAATTTAATAATAATAATAATAATTTAATAATAATAATAATAATTTAATAATAATAATTTTATCATAATAACTTAATAAATGAATATTAATAATAATTTAATAATATATAACATAATTTTATAACGAAAAACCTCCAAACAGTGCTTAGAATCATCCACTCGTTGTTGTTTTTGGTCAAAAGTCAACACGCGCGGCAGCCACTTTGACAACAGCTTTTTCATAGACAAGTGTTCATTCAAAAAAAACCTACACGTTCCTTGGATATCTTCAGAGTCTGAGCTATCTCCTGCAACTTCACTTTACGGTTCCCCAAAACGATTTTGTGGACTTTTTTTATGTTTTCCGGAGTAACCACCTCTTTTGCGTGGTGCATCGGTGTCCGTACGACCACGTTTACATTTAGCAAACCAGTCAATAATGGTTGATTTACCTGGTGAAGTGTCCGGATAACGCTTATCAAGCCAAGCTTTTGTTTGAACGGCGTTTTTTCTCATCATTCATTTTATTTCAAATATGAGGTTTTAAGCTACATTCTCTACTAAAGATGTACTCATAACCAATTGTTTTGTAAAGAGGAATTAATAATGCGTTTATTTAACATTACCTGAAGAAAGACATTTTAAGAAAGTATACAGTATTTTTTTCTGTATCTATATTTTTTCATTTTTTATCCTTTCACGCTGAGTTTTTATTAAATGCTTCTTTTAAATTTCCCTCACGCACACAAATGGGAAAATTTTAAACTTTTTGGATACTCATTTATGTTTATATAATTTCTTTTTGTTTTTACTTGCAGTATATTACTTATTGTTTTAATTTATTTTCTAAGGAATTACTAAAAATCTTTCAAAAATAAACACATTCTGCATAAAAAAAAGCTTCTTTTCAAAACGTATATGCAAAAGAGTTTTATACATACAATATTTTTTTACTAAAAGACAAAAATTAAAATTTGTACATTAAGATATTGCTGATTAAAATAAAATTAGAATTAAACTAAAAATCTTTTTTAAGAAACTAACAAAGTGAGAAAAAAAAACATAAAAAAAGTACTTGGCAAGAATAAATAAATACAATTACAGTTTCAGAATGTTAAGATACATCCTTACTTTTTTCAGCTGCAAAGTCATATAGTCATTAAAATATAAATATACTTATATTGTGCAACAACACAAAATGAGTTTTTCTTTTAGAAAAAAATAGTTATATTGTATAAAACGCTTTTCCGAAAATATGAAAGCTTATTCTACCCAATACAAGAGTTAAATTAAGACTATAAAAAAAAATTAAAAGATAGAAATAATAGTTGATCTACCATGAACTATTAAGTGTAACTTTCTCTAAACAACAAAAAAAAATTGCTTAAATGGATTTACTTATAACCGAAAACTGTGTTTTACATAACTGTTCAACAGCAACGTATTGCAAAAATATTTCATGAAATAAATAATCAAGATATTGGGAAATTAACATTAAGTTTTTAATACTAGATTCCTTGTATGATTTTAGTAGCAGGTAACATTTTTTGATAATTTCTCTAAACTTTTATAGTAGCCTCATAATTTTAAGTTTTAATTCTCTCTAATTTTACTTTTGAAAGTGTTCTCTCTATGAAATAATGACTATTGTTCATAGAAAATCACAAAATTGCACTCACACATGGTTATCGATGACAGTATATTTCGATACATAAAACACACAAAATATTTCCATCTTTCAGATTTAAAAAAAGTTTTAAGAAAAAATTCAAATATACGCAAATTTTATTCTGCCCCGGGAGAGATTCTTTCTTAACAGATTCATTTTTTTTTCAATGTCATTTATATGCATAGCATGGAAACTTATTCCGCATTCTTTTAAAAGATTTCCTTAGAACTTTTTTCAAATTTTATTTGATGAAGAGTATGGAATATTAATTAATAATTAAACTTATACGTGACATATGAATTATGGATTTCTTTAATACATTAATGAAAACAGTTATATAGTAATTAAAGATGAAACTTTCTAGCGTGAAAGAAAAATAAATATGCAAAGCGCCCCAGAACTGAAAAAAGCCAATAAAAGTACAGCAAATGTTAAGTTACATGTGTCTAAACAATTTTACATTGTGTCTAAAATATGACATGCTTAGATTTCTACTTTTTATAAGCTTTTTACAACAGATTAAAAAAGTGTTCATGGATTCAGTTCGTCTGTCTCTCCACCATGTGTCTGTCTATCTGGTCTTCTGTCTACGCTATTAAGTTTCGTAAATATACTTGTTTCACGTAATAGCATCAGGAGAGTATGAGGATCTAGCCGTCCATTTAGAGGAGGATCATGTCACTTCTTAACACTTTCCAACATAGTAGAAAAGTGTATATGAATTCGGTTTGTCTTGCCGTCTGTCTGTCTGTCGTTCTCTACCTTGCGTAAATATACTCGGATTGCCTGCAATTGATATACGTTATTGAGATTTACTATGTCATGTTTGGTATTGAATATGAAGTGTGCAGCATTTACACTTCATTTACAGGGACGCTCAAACTAATTCCGTTATATTACGGTCTACAGAATAAAAACGTTTGCGGTGAATTTTAATGATGTTACACTATTTCAAACATATTGAAATTGATTTATATCACTGAGGTGCACTATAAGATGCTTACTATAGAATATGGTGGGCATAGCATTCATTGTTCATTTACATGGATACAGAAAATAATTCGGTTACAGTATTGTCTATGAACATTTTCAGTTGCGGTAGGCGTTCTTAAATTTAACTATTTTTTTACAAATAATTTGGTCTGTAAAAATGTTCTAGATCATGTACAGGAAAGCGCAAAAGATATCGAATATATTTCGGTTTGTTGACAGAAATTGCTGAATAGGAATTTTTAACCTTTCCACACTGAACTAAATTTTAGCATACAATGTAGTATACAGGGTGTCCCAGGATTATTGGGACAAACTTTAAGAGGAGGTAGGGGACATCCCAAGGATTCAGATTTGTATAGTATCCCATGGTCGGAAACGTCATGGGAAAGTAGTTTGACAGGTACAAGAAACGAAGAGACACAAGACTGAGATCATCTGAAATAAGTTATTGGTCAAAGATATTAGATGTGCTGTGGTAGATCTTATGTGAAAGAGTCACAAAAGATGTTCAAAGTTTCCACCATTGCTAGCGATGTAGGCATTACACAGTTGGACCATGGATTGGCGGACTCGCTCAAATACACCTGGATTTTGTTGGATATCCGCAGCAGCACAGACGAGTTTTGCAACCAGATCCATATCGAAATCCACAGGCGTTGCGTGCACAGCACTTTTCAGTGCACACCAAAGAAAGAAATATATGCTGCTTAAATAAGTGACCAGGGCACGGTCCACCACGGCCAATCCATCGGTGCCCAATAACACCTGATTCAAATGTTCACGAACACATTTGCCGTAATGGGGAGGTGCCCCATCAGGTTGAAACCACATATGGCGTCTGACATGTTGTGGCTTAATGTGAAGTAAGCTTGGTAGCACCTCTTGCAAAACAATGTGATAATCTGCAAATGTTAGAGGTGCTGGCAACAAGTAAGGCCCGACTAACAGGTCGCCGACCACACCAACCCAAACATTCACTGAAAAGTGATGTCGGGCAGTATGTGGTCTCACCCATGGGGATTCTCGCCAGCCCATAAATGCGCATTGGGGTGGTTGAACACACCTTCTCGGATAGAATTGCTCTATACAGATGGTATGGGTGTAAGCCTTCACGTTTCAAAACACGATGAACACTACTCCGAGAACCTCCTACGGCAGCAGCGGCGGCCCGTACACTGGTACTCGGATTCCTTCGAACTGTATCCGACGCATTTTGCTCCATGCTGGGAGTTCGAGTCATGCGTGTCCCGCCCTCACTATGCCTATTACCTCGTAATGATCCGTATTCACACAAATTATGATGCCAATTCATAAACATCCTGCGTTCCGGCGTGTTTCTCTGTGGGTACCTTTCGCGATACAATCTCCCTGCTGCTCGTGCATTTCCGTGTGCCAATCCATAGATCCATCTGGTTTCCTTCAATGCTCTTGTGAACAACACCACCTAAAGGCGAACGAAGCCGTTTCCGACCATGGGTTGCTATGCAAATCTGAATCCTTGTGATGTCCCCAGCCTCCCCTTAAAATTTGCCCCAATAACCCAGGGACACCCTGTATATGCAAATATATAGATCATATATGTGGGATTTATACTTTCTGACCACTAATCTTTGTGTTAAATTCCAACAGATGTCGGAAGCATACAGAGTCAGGAGCACTGTGTGTGAGGTATGCGACGAGAATTTGCGTGCAGTCAGTTGAGTGCAGACGACGCAGACGAACATGACGAAGGTGGTATTGGAATGTAGATGAGGATTTATTCCATTAAAAGCTCTCTTTTAACAACTATGGAATGATGACAAAACCGGTTTTCCAAACGAAAATAATTAAAGCGTTGGAAGGGTAAATTAGAAGCAAGTCTCGTAACAGGAGTTAACATATGTATAAGTATATTTGTTAA
This sequence comes from Maratus michaelseni, assembly GCA_963931845.1. Classification (NCBI taxonomy): domain Eukaryota; kingdom Metazoa; phylum Arthropoda; class Arachnida; order Araneae; family Salticidae; genus Maratus; species Maratus michaelseni. Next base: position 384,733,460 of record OZ007593.1, read on the forward strand.
ACGATGATTTGTAACAGATGCTGATATTTTATTGTTGAAAAGTAAGTATTCTTTTAAGGATAGAATGAAATTTTGTATACAAGGAAATGGTTAATCTAATGAAATTACAGTGGAAAACGCATCCATACCTACACTCGAATCCTGAAAATAGCACAATTACTGAGTATTGAGAACATAAAATTAAAGTAATAACGAGTGGTTCAAGATTCTTCAGGTCCTTCAGAAGGGGCAGAGCCTCTTTGAAGAACCTCATGTACTTCTAACTCTGAAAAAATTACAAGAATAGGCAGTTAACAGGAATGGGATTGCATAAAATTTCTAAAATTTCAAGAAGCTTCTAGAAGTCTTATATTAGATGATTATATATAAATAAAACTTTAAAAAATTTAATTACAGATTCTATATAATTAAATATTATACAAAGTGAGATTAATGAACAATTACTTGTAGAGCTGACGTTGAGGCTCCTGATCTGCCAATTTACTAGTATTAATGTTGATTTTAATGCTGATAATTTATGATGTTTGTCTATAAAACATGTTTGTTGAACATGAAAATATTTCATAGCCAGAAAATGTGACTTTGTGTGGGTACAGAGACATAAGATAAAGCTTAACAACATTAAAACACACAACTTCAAACTATTCCAACTTTAAAACCACATACGGCTGTTTCAAGGATAACTCAGATCCCTTTCATCATTGTAAAACAGGAAAAAAAATAAAAATAAAGATTAAAAGGGTTCGAAAAACCACGCTCGGCTATAGCCCCAAGTACTGGTTTGTGAACTGACCAAAAATGGCAAAGGCAAGTATTTATGTACCAGAAAAAAAACAGATGTGACGTAACTGACAGGAATACCACCGCCCCCTGAATGCTAGGCCTGCGTGCCGAAAAAAATGGCAGCTGCCGCAGGCTGAATCGTTTGTACGGTCCCTCGAACTTCAACACCAATAATATCTAAAAGTTATCTTTGACTTATTTGATCTCCGAAAAACAGGGATAGGGATAGGGATGACCACCTCGGGAAACCCGGCCTAAGCCTTAGAGTTTTAGTGCAGAAGTAAACTTTTAGAAATTATTGGTGTGGAATTTCGAGGGACCTTTCAAATGCTGAAAAAAAAATTGGCCTGCGACAGCCGCCATTGTTGTCAGCGCTTAGGCCTAGTATTCAGGGGGCGGTGGGAAAACACAGAAAACACAGCATCACTGCGTAGGATCACTCCACACAAGAGAGAGAAAAAGGGTGCTAGTCATGTCATTAACCAATGGATCTGTATATTTATGGATATGATAAGCCTCGTAAAAGTGAAGATCAAATAACGAATTGTATTTTTGAATAATTTTACCTCCGGAAAAGTTAAACTGATGGTTCGAATTCCAAAAAAGCTTTGCTATAGTAGATTTATAAAATTTATGCTTTTAACGTAATTTTCATGTTCTTTATAGAATCTTTTGCGAATTTGGACTCTCTTAGATTGGCAGACGAACCGAGCTCTTAGATTTAGATTAAAAGAACATGCAAATTATTTTAAAGAACAGGAATTGGACAAATCTACAATAGCAAAGCCTTGTTGGAATTTGAACCACCAGTTTAACTTTTCAGGAGGTGAAATTATTCAAAAATGCAATTCGGTATTTGATCGTGACTTTTACGAGGCTTATAATATTCTTAAATATACAAATTCATTGGCAAATGACATGACACCCTATTTCTCTCTTTTGTGTGGAGAGATCCTGCGAAGTGATTTTTCGGTATTTTCCTGTCAGGTACATCACTTCTGCTTTTTCTGGTATATAAACTCTTGCCTTTGTCCTTTTTGGTCAGTTCACAAGCGAATACTTGGGCCCAGCGTGGTTCTACGAAACCTTTTAATATCCCCCCCCCCTCCTGTTTTACACTGATGAAGGTGATCTGACTTATCCTTGAAACGGCCGTATGTGATTTTAATGTTGGGATAGTTTGAATTTGTGTGTTTCAACGTTGTTAAGCTTTATCTTATGAAAATGTTTACTTGAGAATTGATATCATGCGAAAAACCTATATTCTGCGCAGAGAATTAAAGGGCGGAGGAACTAATTAATACACTATAAAAACTACCCGGAAAACTTTCCGATAATCAGTGGCAGTAAAAGAAACTATGTTTTTAATAAATGCTTCTTTAAATCTCGAAAACATATTGTTCTCTTCGGGTTTCTAAAGATAAAGAAGACTTTTCCAAATCGAGGCTAATTCAAAAGAGGTTATTGTATATTTTTATTCGTGTTTAAATTAAATTGTACTAGAGTAAGAAGATTTGTCTGTTTTTTACTGCGTAGATATATCAAATTTAACAGCATCTTTGCCTTCACAATGCACTTTTAAACCCACATATGAAAGGAAAAACGACATACATTTATATTTAGTTTGGTTTAAAACATTTACCATACACTCATTAACTTTAAAAATTTAAAAACTTAAGATTAACATTCAGTTATTGAAATTATTCTGGTAGAGAAAATGCATCAAAATCTTAATACATTTTGCCTCTAAATAGAAGTACAGATCGGAAAAGGCATTCTAAACTGAAGTATGATTCATGTAGTTGTAGAACTGATTCTTTTTGTTTTTATTCATTATTTTATTTGAATTTATTGTAAAAAACACGAGTAGATAATTAAAAATGGTATAAAAAAATCGGGGAATTTGAAAATCGACAGTCTCATAAATTTAGAGATAGCTGATTTTAAATTTAAAAAAAATGTTTTAATTATTGTCTGCTCTCTTAAATCATAATTTTTTACAGATGATTATTGGAGAGCAGTGATGAAAGCTTCCTATGTACTTACACTAATTTGACAATGACATAGAGAAGATTTGTCAGAAATGGCGCTATCAATTTTAATACAGTTTACGACCGACATAGATATTAGTAAGACTGATATAATAATGTACCCCGAGATGTTTAACATTCGATCTGTGGGCCTGAATAATTAAAGGTCAAAGTTGTAATGTAAACCCTATGTGCGATTTCGATTACCGTATTCTAACACAATAATTATCATCGAAACAATACGTGGATAGATGATAATTAAATCAAAATTTGATAACCTAACAATGTACTAAGATTATGGAAAGTTTCACTCCTAAAGTTTGAACTCTGAACATAAATTTTATTAGAGGATCTAACCCGGGCTTCCCAGGTTTCAGAACCAGGTACTGCCCAAAGCACAGAACTTGGGTGAAAACCATTTATCATTATTAAAACTATAGATTTCTTTACATTAATTATATATTTTTTAGATTATCCAAAAGACAGCAAAGAGTATTTTTGTATGAGAAATATTAATTATGTATCGAAATAAAGATCTGAAATTTATTAAAACGCTATTTTCGTATTATCCGCATATCAGACGTTAATAGCCGAAAAAATTGTCAAAGATTTTGCTACCAGCAACCTTTTTTATTATGATTATTTGAATGTTTAAGCAAACATTTATTCTAAATAAATATCGTTTGATTTTTTTGTGACATTTATTGTTTTACAATTTTTTTTTAGCTTGTTCTAGAATCAATTTGATATTTTTATAATTCGTCAAAATGCCGTGAGGAAAATAGACTCCAATAGAAGGGGTTATCGAGAATTTAGATTCAAAAGTTAAAATAAAACACCCAGAAGACACTCTTAAGAATTTAAAGCTATTTTTAAGTGAGTATTTATGAAAATATGCAAAAAGATGATAAATGGTTTTGTAAGAGGAACATTTATGGACAAAAAGAAGCATATCTAGAAATGACAGAATGATGTTTAATGCCTGCTCTATTCACGCGATGACACTCTCAAGCTAATGTTAAACCAATATTGTTTTGTTTTTCTTTTTAGAGTTTCGTTCATCTCACGAAACCCTATTACTCCCGCTCGGTTGTCTGGCTATCACAGAGCCGTTCTCAGACCCTTAATAACTTACAGAGTTGAAACTTTGTGTATATATAACTGAATACCTGCTATGAAGCTCAAAATATTGAAATTTGAAAAAATCGTATTATTTTAATAAATAGAGATAAAAAACCAAAATTCTAACAGTATTTTCCTATTAAATTTATACATTTTTTTCATTATAGCAGTTGCCAACAATTAAAAATCCACAATAAAATTCTTTCTAGAATAATTAATTTTCTATTGAAAGTTTTCCACGTGAAAAATGAAAATGAAATAAAAAGTTTCACCAATTGAAACAAGTGGGTAAGTGTGATCGAATATCACACAAAAGATTTCGTTTAACATTCCTTTCAAAACACTTTTTCCTTTCTTTAATAAACCCAATAAAATTTTATTTAGCAACTAAAAAAAAAAAAAAAAAAAAAAAAAAAAAAAAGTCATGTTTATTATAAAGTAAAAATTTACCGATCTATGTTTCTCATTTTTTCAAATATCTGAATCGGCCCGATAGCGGGCGAAGCCCATACTCTGCCATAATTATTATTATGGCGGATTATATAAAATATATACTCTGCAGCTTATAAGCAGGGTATATATTTTCTGCATATAAGCTGCTGGTTAAAACCAACTAAAGCCAGTTAAAAACCAACTAAATGCGAAATCAACATGGAGTATGAAATTGAGAAATCTTTGAAAATTTCCGTTTTAGTACCAATATGACGTCATATTAATCTTTTTTAGGGTTTCGTTATTCTCACGAAACCCTATTACTCTCGCTCCGTTGTCTGTCCGTCACAGAGCCATTCTCAGATACTATATAACTTACAGCTATGAAAATTTGTGTAGTTATAACTAAATAGCTACTATGAAGCTCAAAATATTAAAATTTGAAAAAATTGTATTATTTTAATAAATAGAGATAAAAAACCAAAATTCCAACAGCCTTTTCCTATTAAATTTAAACATTTTTCGTTATAGCAGTTGCCAACAATTAAAAATCCACAATAAAATTTCTTTCTACAATAATTAATTTTCTATTGACAGATTTCCACTTGAAAAATAAAATAAAAAGTTTCACCAATTGAAAAAAAAAAACTATATGACGTCATAATTGTTTTGTTGGTTGAATTCAGCATTTAGTCCACTGTTTTCCCACACATATTTCGTTATTGCAGTTGCCAGCAATTAAAAATCCACAATAAAATTCTTTCTACAATAATTATTTTTCTATTGACAGATTTCCACGTGAAAAATAAAATAAAAAGTTTCACCAATTGAAAAAAACTATATGACGTCATAATTGTTTTGTTGGTTGAATTCTGCATTTAGTCCACTGTCACTAAATGCGATATTTAGAAAAAAAGGTTTATATAAAATAGATATTTAAACCTATTGCGTAATCCTCTGTAATCCAGGTCCTACTGCCAAATTGCGTATTTTAGAAATTGAGACTTTTTGTGACAGTTTTTTAAAAGTATCTACATTGATTTTAAACTATATTGTTGCTAGCAAACACCCACGTTCGGAACTAACCCTGCACACAGATTACGGAAGATTAGTTATTTTATGTTTTGCTAACTGTTACCCGTGACGTCGTTTACGTAACATAAAAAAAATGCATTAATTATGGAAAACGTTTCATCCCCGATAATTAAAAACATATGTACTCTTTATAACAAGCTCCGTATTTTCGAATATCTGAACAGGCCCAATAGCGGACGAAGCCCGCTATTATACTCTTTCATAATAATATCTGTTTTGTAGACTAAATGCAATATTTAAAAAAATTAACTTCAAAATTAAACATGTTGTACACCTTCAAAATTTTAAAATATGCGAATGTTTCCATAATCGAGTTTTTATCATGATTCAATACGTTCTTCAAACTCATATTTACTATCCTCTATTACTCATATTGAAACTCGCTTTGTATTATTCTCAAACATTTGAAATTCTCAAACATTTGGTGAGTATGTGTATGTACAGAAAGCAGAGTAATATCACGTCATTAGGGAATTAAAAAAAAATTAATCTGGCGGCATATCGGGAGTTTAACGGATTTCTCAAATGTTTGAGAATAATACAAAGCGAGTATCAGTATGAGTAATAGAGAATAGCAAATATATGAGTTTGAGGAACGTATTGAATCATGATAAAAACCCGATTATGGAAATATTCGCAGATTTTAACATTTTGAAGATGTACAACATGTTTAATTTTTTTTTTTTTTAAATATCGCATATAGTTGGTTAGTTAGTTGGCTGGTTTAGATATTCGAAAAAATGAAAAAATAGTTCGGTAAATTTTTACTTTATAAAAAACATGACTTTTTTTTTTCGTTGCTAAATGAAATTTATTTGGATTTATTAAAGAAAGGATAAAGTGTTCTGAAAGGAATATTAAATGAAACCCTTTGTGTGAACTTCGATCACACTTACCCACTTGTTATATTATTAATGAGGATATTTTTACTTTCGGAAGTTGGATTTTGAAAGAGAAAGAGCCCTCACTCGAAAAAATCAAAATCAAAATCAAAGAAGTAAAAAACCACCCGACATAAGATCAATATCACCTATTCTATGCAAACAATTTCTAAATTTTAAAATGCAAACAAAAAATTTAGAAAGAACGCTGCCATTGGTTTAATATTAGCTTGTGAGTACTTTGCGTGACTAGCTTATGCTATTAAGTATGGTATCGAGTAAAAAATATGTCATTCTGACGATTTTATTAGGGACGATCCTATTTTAAAAATAATACTAAGTTTCAATCACGAAAAATCCACATCTCTTCCAGAAAATGAATAATATTTCATGTAAAAATGTTTCGGTTGTCATTCTATAGTAGTTAAAAGGTAACTTGTATCAAAATAATTCTCATTTATTTCAATAAAATATTAAAATCACACAAAAATATTTTATTTTGCGAATAAAATATTGTAGCAAAATAGCCTGAGTTATTTGAATTTTATTATTTTGATATTCTTTGAAATATAGTTGCTAGGTTACGGTTAAATTAAAGAGGAAAATAAAAATAAATGCATTTTAAAATTTGCAAAAAATTATAAAATAAAATCTATTATATTATTAGAACAAATGTTTAAAATTGAACCAAAAATTATACACCTGATTTAAAAAATCTGACGAATGTATTAACAAAATTTCAAATTTATTTGAATAATTTAAGACCTGACTTGATATATTTTAGCCTTCATAACTTACCGTTTAAATACATTAATCAAATGCGCCGTTTTATTTTCAACGAATGAAAAATTTCAAAATCGTCTGAATTCCCATAGGAAAGCATTTTGGCATAAAAAGAAATGTTCGATATTTTCCGAATGAATGAACCAAATGTAACTAAAAACTATACAGCTAATTCCGGGTACCTCACCAACATACCTACCAAAAATCAAACTAATCTGATCATTTTTGCGGCAGTTACCGCGGAATAGACAGACAGACAGATGGACGGTCAGACAGACAGACAGAAACCAAAAACTTTTCGGGTCTCCACAGTGAACCTCAACTGACGTTTCGGCAATAATAACAGAATAAATGTACTTATACAATTCATATCTAGGACTGAAATATGTCCATTAAAGTAAAATTGTTTTTGATTTTATAAAAATAAAAATTTCTTTTCGGATGGGAGAATTAATAAAGAAAACATAAACGCAATTTAATACTTATAAATTAATAATTAATAATGAAGAATATTTTTATTTTCTATAAAAATGCTATCCATCATTCTCATTTTCTAATCTTTTGCATTATATGGATCAATTATTATTTTGTTTTCTAATTACTTGAACGTATAATCTTGTTCTCCTAGGGAATTTTTTTCTTTTCTGAAACATATCACGTCACTTCAAATTTTCAAAATCTGAATATTATGGAACATGATGAGAAGAAATGAAAGATGTGAAAAAGCAAAGGAATAATGAGAAGCAAATATCTACGTCAAGATTTCAGTTCACATATCTGTATTTTTAAAAAAATCTCAAACCATTTTTCTCCGAATTGCATTTCTGAAACGCAACGTGTCAAATATTCAAATTAAAGTAAATTACGAAACAATTTTTATAGTTAATGAATTTCAATTTAATTATTCTGACAAACATTCGAAACAGAAGGGTATTTAATTAAAATTTATATTTCATAAAAATTTCTGTATTAGTTCATTAGAAAAACTATATTTATGAGTGTATACTGTTTTTGTTCGGTAAAAAGAAAAATATTAAATTTCCATGTAAGACGCAGATTACTAATTTAACCCTTTGACCACGAGGCGGGACTTATACGTCCCATTGGACTATTTCTTATTCTTTCTGTACCACATTTTTAATAATCTTTTCTATACACTTGTACTATAATATTGCCAAGAGAAATCTATAACAAAGAAAATTTTTTGAAAATTGTGGTATGATTGAATATAAAAATGGTCGCCAATGCTGCCTTTAATCAAATGGTTAAAGGCAAAAATCCCAAGCATTAAAAAATAAAACTCTACAGAGATACTGGCTCAGAATTTAAAATTTTTACCTAAATTAAATCACATTTGTTAATTTAAATTCACCTATTCTTATATTAAAATACAAGAAATTAAAGATTCTACAATGTGCACTTTTCTCATGCTGGAAACTTAGTTTAGAAAATAATTATCGATACTGCTAATATGATAAAAAAAATATATAGGCATTACATGATTTACTATATCAAATCAATAAGATGCAATATATACTTCCAAAGTCTTACTTATAATAGTTAATATTCAAATTTTATTTGCTTAATAGGCGTATAGCCAACATAGTGAAAAAGTACCCAAGCCGGGTACTTTTTCACTATGTTGGCTGTACGCCTATTAAGCAAATAAAATTTGAATATTATGAATGCAAGGCGTGAGAAATTTTCTCTGGAAAAATTTCCAAGTATTAATATGAATTTATAATAGTTATTTTACTATTGTGAAACTAAACTATTGTGACCAAAATTCTTTTACGAATGTCACAAAATTGCCACAGAATGCAAAAAAACTATACAAATCATTAAAAATCACAATAAAAATTCAATAAAACTCTCTAAAAACTCACAAATCGGGGAGGATAAAAATTACTATATATTAGGTTAAAAGTTTGAAACCGAATTCCTTTCACTAATGTGGAAAAATTGCTGCGAAACGTGAAACAAAGGTAAAAATCGAATACAAAATTAAATTTAGAAAAAAATAATCAAAAAATCCAAAATCAGACTTTGAGATGCATAACTACATATATAGAAGTACCTTCCTACGAAATTTTGTAGCTCTCCGTGCAAGGGTTCAGAACACAGTGGGCACACACATACGCAAACTTCTTTTCTTATTATTATGGATTACAATATAATAAATGGACACATAAGAATAAACGAGTCGCAAATATCAACATCCAATTTTAAAGATTTTGTGTTTACACGTATGTACACTTTTAAAACACATAAGCTTTGAAATGCATTATCGATACATGACATAACGTCTATCGATCTATTTGCCCATCGAAGCTTAAAAATGAAAGTGAACTTGATAGAAATATTTATGTTTAACAACTTTGAAATTGATTATTCTGACATATTTCTGAAACAGACGTGTTTTTAATTAAAATTTATATTTGATTAAAGTTTCCACGTTCGTATGTTAGAAAAATAAAATGTGAATACTGTTCATAATGATTTTATTTCATCAATCCAAAAATAACTCTGAAATTGACCTAAACAGAAAAAAGGACATGAAAAGCAAGTAATTAAAAAAAAAAATCCGACTATAACGACTTACTTATTGCACGTCAGTTGGCGTATTTTAATGTGAATTGTTAGGAAAAAAATCTGAGTTTTTATGGACACCTTTCATTTTTATCCCCATTCATTTTAAAAACTATTATAGGAAATTTTGCACATTTTGACGCGCGATAAACGTGCGATATAGATTAAATATTTTGACGAGTCCCTGTAAAAAAAAAAAAAAAAAAAAGAACACAACACTATACTATTTTTAAAATATCAAGTAGTACATTAACAACATATTCTAATTTCGTGATAATTAGCCAATTTATAAGAAAGATCGGTAATCTGAAGTTTTTAAAAAATGGAAAGGAGACATGCCATTATTAAATCTTAACGAAACTAGTATATGCTCCCGTCAAAAATGACGGAAAGGTGTTTAATGTAGGTTTAAAGAGGTTTAATGTGTGTTTAATGTGGTGTGTAATTTTTAAGTTTAAAAATTAAATCATATTACTGACATATTATTTTATTTAAACAGATGATATGAAATGAAATATTGAGTATGTTTTAATTGGATATCCAATATGGGGATTTCTGTAATTTATCTTACTGTCATCTTGTGTTATGCGCGGTCATTCCAACAGTGGAAAGTCATCAAAATCACCCCCAAAACTCTGTTTACAAAAATCAACTTCCAGAGGAAAAAAAAAATATGATTCCTCCTATGCTTTTAACTGTAATTTAAATACTAATTTTTGCTTAAAGTGCGTAAAATATTAAGAAAGGTTAAACATTTTAGGAATATAAGAATCTATATTTTATCTCTGTTAATGCTATTTTTCATTTCTAAAAAGTGAAAAAAGTGTTACTTTGAATCAAGGTTTTTTAAAGCAGCTTAATCAACTGATTTTTTTAATGTTAATCTACTGAATTTTATTTTGAGTAAGTTGGCAGCTATATTTTGGTAAAGAAGCCATAAAAATATATGTAGGTTAAATAAAATAATAATAATAATTTTTTATACAACAGAAAACAATTCACAGAAATATATTAAATTCAGCTTAAAATATGCATAGGTTAAATAAGAAGATGAAAAAAAAAACCGTTTGCGAATCTCATTATAACTACATTTTATTAATAATTAGAACTATTACCAATAAAAGCATGAAAATGCAATTTAATTACCTATAATGATTAGCACAGCTCATATATGAGGTCGATGCAGGCAAAAATTAGTACCTCTTCAAAAAATTCTATTTAATAAAAAGAGTCTTTTCACAAAATTTAATTTAATGAAAAGGGACCATTCTCAAAATTCTGTTTCGAAAAAAAGGATCCTTAATAATTCAATTCTAGAAATGTAAACTCGTCATAAACTTATCTTGCTAAAATTTCACAGGCCTATTTTATAAACACTAATTTGATCAAAGAAAAAAAAATATCAACAGGCTTTTAAAAATGCTAATAAAAATTCATAATTTGCAGCATTCGATCTTTCAGTGTACAATTTTCACAAAAGTATTAAAAAAAAGAAAACTTGCATTAATTCTTGCATATAAAGTATGTCCTTTCCTTTTTTTTCTTATTTTTGACCTCAGAGTATTTTAAAAATGCTAATTGTGAAAAAATAGCATCTTAAAATATTTTAAAGCTTAGAATATTTAAATATCAAATATTAAAGCTTTAAATATTTAAATATTAAACTAGATGGAACCCGTCAAAACTTGACGGTAAACAATTTGATATGAATTACAAATTTCATATGAATATTGCTCGGGCATGTGACAAAAACCTTAGATATGTTTAAAATCAGTGTTGATTTCTGAAAATTTTCTCAGTGCAGGATTTCTGCAGCTATATGCAAAATATCTAATTCATAAAGTGTGAAAATAAAAATTATTATCACTTGCGATACACCCAAGAGGTGTAGCGAACTCTAACCCTTTATTAACCTTTCAGCGGCTATATGCATTTAAAAGTTTTAGACAAACATTGTTTTTCAAAAAATTCCCGGTACTTTTCCGTTATACGGACACCATGCCAAAATGTATGCTAATGCATAATGTATGTTAATATATGTAAATGCATGTATTACATGTATGTAAATGTATGCTTGGGGACAATGGTGTCCGTATAAAGGAAAAGTACCAAATTTCCTCTTACATATTTTTAACTGACGTAGTATGGGAAGAGTTTCATATTCTGTGCTGGTTGGCACGATTGGCCAAAAAATCCACAATAGCGCCAAAGGGGGTGTGACGTCACGTAGATTAAGTTCACTTCAGTAGTTAAAAATGTAACTCCAAAGACAGAAGATCGCAACAATCACATCAAACACTTATCGCCAAAACCAACTCGCCAAGAAAATCATCACAAGATACGGAACTCTTCCCTAAAAGATTTTCTTACAATTATTTTTCTTAGAAGATATAAAATAAACAATTTTTAGGTTTATGAGGTATGAATTATTTTCACTGTACATAAATATGTTACAAAAATATATATATAATTTTTACTGTTAAAAATTTAGTCTGGCTCTCAGAATTTTCACAGAAGTTTTTCTTGCTTAATTAAACGCCATTGAACCATGAGGCATATTTCGAAGATCAGCAAAAAAGCGAAAAAATATATAATATATATCAATACGGTACTTTTATGTTTGCTGGGCGCCAGTGATAACTCGCCAAATCTTGTTTCAATTGGTATCATCTGAATTGCAACCCTTTCAATTCAATTATTTCAATTTTGATTTCAATTCAATTCTTGAGATTTTGTTATTTGTTTGTATTGATGTGTTTATGGTGGCACAGATGTCATATACGCACTACATTGGCGCAATTTTTTTTGCCCCGCCAATCTGGCGAAAACTTTGTTTTTGAATATTAACGTTATAATGTATATTAACATTATAACATTAACGCCAATGGGGTGCTTATATGACATCTGAGCCTTTGTGGTTACGTATTTCCTCATAATTATATTTTAGCTATTTTTAAGTAAGTTTTTAAAGACATTATGCTGCAATGTTAAAATATTGGTTATTTGTTATTAGCTAATGTTAAAAGATTGTCGAGAAAAAAGGGTTGGCGAGATTAAAAAATTTTGGTGATCACTGGCGCTTGACTAACATAAAAGTACCCCAAATACACATATTCAGACATTTCAGTGACCATTTCGATGTTATGAAAACACATTGGAATTTTATTATGTAGTACATCAAAAATTACAGCACAGATGTCCTATGCGCACCACATTTGCGCGATTTTTTCCCCCGCCAATTTGGCGAAAACTTTGTTTTTGAATATTAGTTACAAATATCACGAAATAATAGCACGTGATTTTTTATTTCAATATAAAAATAAAATAACGTAATAAATGAAATAGCTTCTATTATTTAGAAAAAGGAAATAAAAATAAATAAATGATAGTTTGATATAAATAAATATTGATGTACATAATAAAAACAATTTATAGAATTAAAATAAAAATAAAAGTAAATAAACAGCAATATAAGCAAAATAACCGGGTTACCATGTGAAGCATAAAATTGCCAGTTTGTTGCAATCGCGCCAATGTGGTGCGTATATGACATCTGTGCCGAATATTTTTGCTTGGTTTTAATAAATTTTGCTCCACTTCCATGCACTTTTTGCCTCTAATGAAAAAATGTGTCGAAAATTTCAAAAATTCCCAACAAACATATACAGGTAATTTTGGCACAGATGTCCTATACACACCACATTGGCACGATTGCAACAAAATGGCAATTTTATGCCTCACATGGTAACCCGGTTATTTTGTTTATATTGCTGTTTATTTACTTTTATTTTTTATTTTAATTCTATAAAAAAATTTTTTATGTATATCAATATTTATTTATATCAAATTATCGTTTATTTATTTTTATTTCCGCTTTTTAAATAATAGAAGCTATTTCATTTATTACGTTATTTTATTTTTATATTGAAATAAAAAATCGCGTGCTATTATTGCATGCTATTTGTAACTAATACTCAAAAACGAAGTTTTCGCCAAATTGGCGGGGGAAAAAATTGCGCCATTGTGGTGCGTATATGACATATGTGCCCAATAATCATGGATTTAATTAATTTTGTAATATGCGGTGCAACCAAAATAATTTTGATTAAATCGGTACAAATATCGCAGACGCACCGGGGTTAATTTTTGGGGCCTAAATGACGATTTTTGCTTTCTATGGCAACCTGGTGTTTTATAATAAAATTGAATATGTGTGTAAATAAATAAAATGAAATAGGTGGTACTTTTATGTTAGCTGAGGGTCAGGGATAACTCTCCAAATCTTGTTTCAATTGGAATCATTTAAATTGCAACATTTAACGTGAGATTCGTTATTCTTATTGATATGTTTATGTTTAGATATTTTATTATGATTATATTTTAGCTAATTTTAAGTAAGTTTTTTAAGATTTTATATTACAATGTTAAAATATTACCTAATTGATATTAGCTAATGTCAAAAGATTGGCTAACCACAGAGTTTAGAGAATAAACTCAATGCCTGGCAGCAGGGGGTGTTGCCGACTTTATGACGTCATAAGCAGAAGTAAAAGTTTAATTGAAAATTACGGCTAATTAATTAAATTTTCGAACAAACGAATGTACGATAACAAATCTGTGTCCAAATATCTTTAATTAAAAAAAAGAATGGTGTAATTTGATGCAGTAGTTTGTTCTCACGGATTGTCGAAAGAAATCGCTTAGCGTTTTAAATATATAGATATTAAAGCTTTAAATATTTAAAATACTTTATGCAGTTAAACGCACAGAAAGGAATTTAGAGAATAAGTTTGGCATTCCTAAAGTCAAACAAATATCGAGAAGTGTATAGTAAATTTTGTTCCTTGCATTTTGGTCAACAAAAATGTAATAGACAAGATGGTTTATTTACGTCCAATGGGTTCAGGCTCAGGTTCTGCTGAGCGGGGTGGCCTACCGATTGGCTAAAGCTCTACAAGCCCCGCTCAACGGGGATATCCACTATCCAAGGGCCCTAAACAAGAGGCAGGGCCTGGCCAAACTAAAATATTTCTACAAATATAAACAAATACAAAACAGAAAAAAAATGAAAATATCAAATTAGTTACAATATAATTCATAAACCAAAACCAATAACATCGTTTGTAACGCACAAATATTAAAAATAGGCGCAAAAAACCGCATATGGCCGTTTCAAGGATTCCTCGATACCCTTCTTCAGTGCGAAAAAAAAAAGATAAAAATGGGCTCAAAGAACCCCTCGGTTATAGTCCCGAGTATTGGCTTGAATGAAATTGCTAAAGCAAGAGTTTATATAACCCAAAGAAATGTCGTAGTTAACCGGAAATAACTGAAAAAAGGAGTCACTGCACAGGATACCTCCACACGTGCGAGAGAAAAGGGGTGCTGGTCATATCATTTACCAAGGAGGAACTATGTTTGTGAATAAAGTACGCCTCGTAAAAGTCGAGATCTGTAACTGAGTTACATTTTTGGATAATTTTGGAAAATTATCCAAAAATGTAACTCAGTTATAGATCTCGACTTTTACAAGGCTTACTTTATTCATAAAAAAAATATATATCCAAAAATGTAACTCAGTTATACATTTCGACTTTTACGAGGCTTACTTTATTCACAAACATAGTTCATCCTTGGTAAATGATATGACCAGCACCCCTTTTCTCTGGCGCGTGTGGAGGGATCCTGCGCAGTGACTCCTTTTTTCAGTTATTTCCGGTTAACTACGTCATTTCTTTGGGTTATATAAACTCTTGCTTTAGCATTTTCATTCAAGCCAGTACTCGGGGCTATAACCGAGGGGTTCTTTGAGCCGATTTTTATCCTTTCTTTCTTTCTTTTTTTTTTCGCACTGAGGAAGGGGATCGGGGAATCCTTGAAACGGCCGTTTGCGGGTTTTTGTGCCAATTTTTAATATTTGTGCGTTACAAATGTTATTATTGGTTTTGGTTTACAAAGTATTTGATCTATGCTTAGTTACAATATAGGTCTAAATTAAGGTACAGAGAGCCACCAAAGTCACCGAGCTTCTAAAAGGGAAGTATCTGCTACATTTTGAATAATAGCTTGTTATTTTCTATCAGAGAGTATGGATTTGGGAAGAACCTTTCCTGCGTTAACTTAGTAGCCTCCTTAGGCAAAAAGACAGCCATTTCATTACCCTTATTCCCAGCATGGTAGTAAGTTTTAAATAACTTTTTTTCATTGAAATGATATGCTTTTCTTGATTTTCTGTAGATGGGAAATTATTGCCGATATTATTAGACTTTTTGAATTGATATCCTCAAGTGCTGTGAAACTTGATAAGCGGTCTATGTTTATTGTGAAGCTAGTGAAACTGGTTGCTTCTTCTCATACAGTGGCGTCTTCTATGGCTAAAAGTTTATCTTGATATACAGAATTTTCACTTCTTAATTTTTTCTAATGAGTATGGATTCGTGATCTTTGAGTGCACAGAAGGCGTAGGTTGTACTGTGATTATTACATCCAATAGAGAAGGAGAAAACTCTATTAGATAGCATTATACAAAATTACAATCATATATTTGCGGTCATCGACGCCTTAATGTCTGGCCGTATCCCATAAAATCTACAGAGGTGCTTTAAAAATTGGAAATTCAAAAAACTATTTTCGGGAGTACGTCCCATATAATTTCGGATAAAGGTGTGTAAGTTGCTGTTTAATGTTTCTTTTGGCTCCCAACAAGTACTTCAAATGTCAAGAATGACTAGAATACCTCCTGTTAGACTTCGGTATTAAGTGGCAGAGAGCTGTGATGTTTATTTTTTAAATTAATTGATGACAGATTTACAAAGCCTGTAATAATTTCTATGCGAAGTTATACAAGCTATAGGAATCTCTCTCAGTAATCAGTTCTACGGATTATAATGTCGCAATGGTTATTTGTATTTAAATGTACGTCCTGTTAATATTTGTGCATTTCGCAATGTGCTGGTTGAATTGAATCTATGTTTCTTTTAATTAATTTAATTAACTTAGATAGTATAGTGAACGTAAATGTACTTTTATTGCTAAACTTATAATTTACATCTAAGCGTAATGTTATATTCTAAAACGTTTTATTTTTTTTTATAAATATTTTAAATATAATATGTGTTGGTGTATGTTATATCTATTTGGCAAAGTCTTGTTTATTCACATATAAATGAGAAATCACTGTATTAAAAAAAAAAAAAAAAAAATCATGCATCAATTGGGTCCATACTAGTTTTCAAACACACACACACACACAAAAAATCCCCCAGTTTCCCTGAATAATTTTCATACATGAACAAACAGTGATGAAACATGGCAAATAGCAGCGATCTCTGGCTAAAGTAAACTTTAAACGTAGATTGAATATTTTTTCAAGAGTAACAGAACAGTTTTTGAGGTTTTGGGAAAATTTACGGACTTTTCTATGAGGTTTCCTTGATATTTTAAGATCAAAACAATTTTCCCGAGTTTTCTATCATCACAAGGTTTTCTTGAGTGATATGAATCGTCACTGACAATGAAATCGTTATTAATCTATATAATAAAACCGTAAGTCATGTGACTGTCATCAACAGTTCCGGGATGCCGCTTCTCTTTTTCATATGCCAGGCGGCCATTTTTATTCAAAATTATTTTTTCTAATAAAACTGCATAAAAGTTACATTTTTAGAAAGATCATTCAAAATAAATTAATGTTTGAGAGATGACTTACGTTCAATTATGTATACATTCTGCAATAACTTCAGTTTAAATTAGGTTTGCAGTTCAAATTCTCTATCCATGAAAGTAAACAAAAAAAGAAAAAAAAAAGATTCATTCGTTGTGAACGGTTAAAATATTAAACCATGAATTTTTGGATAGCTGCCTGGTGTAAAAAAAAAAAAATAATCCGCACCAGTGAGACAGTCAAAGTTTACCATAATTCTGTTCTATACAACTAACTTCCTTCCGGATCCTTTCTTCTAAGGTCGACTCATGTAATAATATTTAATGGATCAAATTTCGAAACGAATTGTCAGCTTTTATTTTTCACGTGTGCAAATTAGAAACGATACTTTAATTTTGAAATCAAATGTTTTGATTTATGATATTATTTCTTATTTATCTATTTTCTATTTTACAGAAAAATGTGAATATAATATCATGTATTTTAAATTGGAACAGCTGTCACGGTAGCACCAGGGTTGGCGCGATATTTATTTTGCGCCATTTTGGCGAGAAAATCCCATTTTCAGGTACCTATTAGAGATTACTAAAACAGCATGTACTTTTATTTTATTATGAAATAGTTTATTTTATATTTAAAAAAATATATATATTATATGCGAAATGCTACCACGATCGCAAAAGTTCTTGATTTGTCTATTAGATTTTTCCAGTTTGGCGAAGGATTAAGGAAAAAAATTAATTATGAATAAAAATAATTTGTCACAATGCTTAACATACATTTAAGGGCGACCAAAGTGGTCGCCAGTGGCGGCTAGTCATAAATAGAAGTGTTCTCATAGTAAACGTAAATATAATTCTTATTGCGTAAACACATTATTAAGTTTTAATAATTTTTTTTACTTTTAATTTTAATTAATATTCTATTCTAAATCTTTTTACTTTATCCTTCTTTTAACTTTTCATTTATCATATAAAATATTAAAATGTAAAAAATTTCACTAATTAGTTGCTTTGTCTGGTGCTTAATACAAATAGATCCAATTATTATATATATGAGAAGACACTATATTCAGAAAATATGCATTAACGATAAAATCCGAACAGTGAAACATAAATTGAGTTTTGTTTAGGGAAAGCAAAAAAAGTTTTTATTACTTAAAACTTGCTTTTAAACTCTTAGCATTACTTAAAACTGACTAAAACTTTCCATTTAATCGTTCTGTTAGCTTTTTCAGGTCATGTTAAAATATCGAAATGTAAAAAACTTCCACAGTAAACCCAATAGAAGGTAGTCTATAGGATAGACTACCTTTCATGCACGTAGTTTTGTGTGCAAAACCCATTTCATTCACGTAAAACTGTATGAGTCTGTACATTGACCTGATATTCTACATGCGTATATGTAAAATTGTATATGTACATATACACTCTTGTAATACATCAAAGGATAATCTGATTTCACAATTTAAATCCGATTAACCTTTAGATTAATGCCTAAATAATGGGCAAAAGCTATTCTTACCGCCGCGGTCAAAGAAAAAAAAGTGATGAATAATGAAATATTTCTTCTAATGCAAAAATAAAAATTTTCCAGAATTTGATCGCTGTCAAATTGAAACAAAATGTTAAAATTTTACACATGAAAATTTTTATATCATGTAAACTAAACCGTATCCTTTTTTAAACTTTGACAATACCTTTGAAAAATCAAAACCATGAAAATAAATATATAAATCTTCGAGTAAAGAATATTCTGTCATAACGTAGATTTCTTTTTGATTTATTTTTCAACTGTTTATGACATTCAATTTTCGAATGTGAAATAAATAAATAAATATTTTAAATTCGCGTTTTCCAAGAAAAATAACACGATTGCTGTCGAATAACAGCTGTCGTGATAAATATATTCTGCTTTTTCAACATTATTTTTTCGAATAAGGAAAGTGCAGAAACATATTTGATTCGACGAAAAACAAATAAACATTCTTCATAGTAGTTTTAAAACATTTTAAAAGTAAATATGTTTGAAATGTGAATCAAAATGCCTTTATTTTAAAGGCTTGATTCTGTAGTTTATGTTACATATGAAATGTTGCAAATATTGTATCAAAACCGTACAATGATTTTTTGCCTATTGATTTTCCTTCATGTTATGCTTACAGTCTCTTAATATGAAATCTGTGTTCAAACAAAAATAATAATTATGTTGTATTTTTTAAAAACAATTTTGCATAAAATTCTTCTGTACAGCTAATGAATTTTGCTAAAACGAAATATCAATGATAAATTTATTATTATATTTATCTATATTTGAAATGAAGATTAAAATTTATGTAGGTTTATTAACACTAGAAAGGCGGAAAAAAACCTCACCTACTGGAACGGCGGGAAGGGGTCATTTTGACCCCTCGACGAAACTACTGAAATAACAACGATAAAACAATTTTAAATGCCATACATCGGAAAAAATATGTAATTTACGCGTATTTCACCATTTATATTTAATTTATATTTAATATTACACTTGATAATTTATTGAATTTTTAAAGTACTCTAAATGTAACGTCTACAGGGCAATCAATAGGATCATACTACAACTACTCAAATAACTCATTAATGTGATATAAAAATGGATTGGTTCACAAATTAAAACTAATACTAACTAAAATAAAACACAATACATAAATTAATATTTTTTTCATACATAATATTTCATACATATATATATATTCAATATTGTCCAATATTTCAAAAACTAACAAATCTAGAATGGTGATTCATTATTTAAATACTTGTTATCTATTTAGGAAAAGTCAAAAAATTTCAAAAAATATCTTCCAACCAAACAAAAGTAATCAACGGACAAATGTGCTCAGGGGTCAAAATGATCCCTACCGCCGTTCTAGTGTTAATAAGTTTTGCATTTGTATGAATTGCCAATAATAATAAATTAGCTAAAAATATCCCTTAGTTTCCCTGAGTAATTTTCATATTTGAACAAACAGCGGTAAAAATGGCAAGTAGCAGTGATCTCTGGCTAAAGTGAAATTTAAACGTAGATTGAATCTTTTTTCCATAGACTTTTAATAAAATAATTTCTTTTAATGAAATATATAACAAAATCATTTTACTAAATAGAATTTCTGATAAACCGAACTGTAACAGACGTTATAAATTCATTAAAGTGTAAAGTGTACTTGAATAAAAATTTATTCCGTAAATTACTGCATCTTAATGAAAGTACATTAATATCAGTTTAAATAAAAAAATGTCGGTATTTAAAGTGATATTTCTAGCTATCTCACGATAAATCATTAAATATTTCATTAAAAATTAAAACAAATGCCGATTTCTCTTTAATCGTAATCCAATAACATGTGAATTACTTTTTTCTTTTACAGTTTTGTTATTTTGTGTCATATCTCACCTTTTCGAATCACTTAAGCGAAAACAATTTAATTATCGTAAAATATGATTCATCCGATTTGCATTTTTATTATGAATATCAATAGCAAAGCACTTCCATAGTAAAAGTATGAATGTTTGATAAGAAGTATGTTTTTTCTAACATTTGAATTTGTTCAATTATGGAATAAAAATTTTACGTCCCATTTTGATGTGCCATTTAATAATTATTACTTGGAAGGCATTACTATGAAACTTAGGGATTAAAATAAATACTTTAATACTGCACTTTTAGGACTTAAATAAATAAATTTTTTAAATATTTATATTAATTAAACATGTTTGTCTATGCACGCGTGTCTGTTTGTAGGAGGTGGCTATGGAAATCTATTGCACGTAGATGTCTCCATTTTTGGTTATAGACAGATGAAGATAAGTTTGAATGAAAATAGGTCTCAGATTTTACATTTTTTATTAGATGTGTTGTTATTTTAAATTGAACGAAAACTTTTCCGTATTTCCTCGGTTTTCCATGTTCGAAGGCGATTCTAATCAATTCATGAAACAATCCAAATTCAATCATTTAACCCAATATAATATACATTTTAAATCTCTTTGGAATAAAATTTATTCAGAATTCGTGCAGCGATTTTTTAATTTTTCGTGATTTTTTTTTTGTGTTCTTATTCCGCCAAAAATTAATTTTCTTTAATCATATGGTATCTATTTGATACTTTAGCCGTCCAATGGTATATTCTATATCCCGTATCGAGAAAACTCTCAGGAATCGTGTAAAGTTAAAATAATTTTAATAATTACAATTTGTACGAAATTTTTAAATGATTATCAAAATGCGAAATTTTTGACAACGCGGATGAAAATTCTGCAATTCCTGCAGTGGGTTGCTATATTAATATCTTATCGACAAAGCCTGTGTCTATGACAGCGGGTAGCTCTCGCGTTGAACCGTAAGATAAAGTAAATGCTTTCCAATTTTCGTTGCATAAACTTAAACTTATTTTTTTTGAAAGGCTATTCACGATTTTTACGATTGTTGCTTTAACGATTTCAGGAAAACAACGAAATGTTTATGTTCTATTTTTTTTTTCATGAAAACATCTTGGGCCGATTTTCTTTCATTATACTGGATCCGGGCCCGGGCTTCATTTTTCTTGCCCCGGCAGGGTCTGCTAGCTGAAAATATTAACATTGACATTTCAGCACATATAGTCTTGAAATAATATTAATATTAAATGATGCAAAACCTTAGGAATTGATGTAAAATTATCATGAAAATTAAACATATTGGCTAAAACTTTTTAAATTTTCAAGTCATTCATTTCACGTGTAAAAAGAAATGACTAGAAAAAGTCTCCCAAAACACAAACATAAAACACTTTTTGATAGTCAAATAAAAATTTCAGTGAATAGTATTTCTTTTTGGTACAATCATTAAAGATTTTAGAAAGAAGTGTTTTGTGAATTTTAATAGTGCTTTTTAAAATAATAGATTTAGTATGTCTAGATGTACATGCATTATAATCTAAAACGAAATGTGCGCGTGCAATTTTATGAAATGTTATTACATTTTATTTTTTTACAGAAAATTTTCCATGTGATTGCAAAATTATTTCTTTAATTACTTTTTTAAATTATATAAAAATGTATATAATATTATATGTGAAAAATAATAGTCGCAAATAATTGCGTGTATTTAAAAATTTTTGACGCATCCCAGTAAAATAAACGTGTATGATATTAGGACCGTTTTACAAGCGGCAGACATTGTGCTCTACTTCAAGAACTTATTTAAATTTTGTATGAAATAAAACGGTGCCGTAGATGATATTTTATATGAATGTTTGAATTTTTTAAAAAAATTGTATTACTTTCTTTCTGAAACATGTTCCAGGACAATAATTTGAAACCCTTAAAAAAATTATAATAATAATAATAAAATTCCTTCTATTCTTATATGGCAAAAACTGAACAATAATTGAAACAACCCCTTTCCTGCCTGAGTCGTAATGTGAGAGGAGGGTGCACAGCATGTTGAGAGCCCCGATTTGTCAGATTACTTCACAAAAATTGCATTCATTTATAATTTAACACTATATTAAATATTTATACCCAAATTCTCTCATATATGGTATGGCTATTTTATTTATCAAAACTGATTATAATATATCATGAATTTTTTAATAAGTCCTTTTTATTTTCTTCTAATTTACAACACGGAATAGTTAAATTCTTTTATCATAATTCTTCATTCCAAATATTTACGTACTACGTGAGAAAAATAAACAATGTTTCATCTCTGTAACATTGATACTGATGATCAAGAGGAAAGTTATATTATCAGATGGGAATCAACTTCGTTCAAACTTTGTTTGGCCCTTTATTTAGAGTCCCTCTCCCTTGCGATTTCCTGATATATATTTATGATTTTTAGACTTTTTTGAATGAAGAACGATTGTTTCAAGTTATTTTGTTTGATAAATCTTCTTATTTTCAAAAACAATTCTGATATAGTAACTGTATTCACAATTTACTAAGAAAAATTACATTTTTCAGAACAGAAAACATTCAAGAAGTATATGAAAAGGATAAAGCACTTATATAAAGCACAATGCTGCGCAGTCTGCATTTTAAAAGTTGGTGCTAGAGAAATAGCAAAATATGCTCATTTTTCAAATATTTTTCGGCTTATAAATGAGCCAGTTAACACCGAATCCTTCTAAATTCACCGGAACCTCTATCTTTTCGTCACAAATCACGGCCAGTCATATCCATTGAAAATAAATAAATCAGCTTCTCCTCAGTGTGTCTGTGATGCTTTAGCGTCTTCTATTCATGACATTATATTAGGTGGATGCAAAAGTTCTGTCGTATTTTAATACCTAATTTTAATACCCGATAATTTCATTATACCTGCTTGCTTTGTACGGATAAGTAACATTATCAGGTATTGCAACAAGTACCGGTATTAAAGGTATAAAAATAAGGTATTAACATACGACAGAACTTTTGCATCAGCCTAATATCTTATCCCCTAAAATCTCATTTCTATATCCGTAAATCCCCTATTATGTCAGATAGTCCTTGGACTACATACATCATTAGCAAACGTTTTCTTGTCAACAAATTTATTGGCTGTGTGAAGTTTTTAGAATGTAATCAGTATGTTTTTGAAAACCTATCTGACTCTTCCTCTTCTATAGCCTCTCTTAAGATGATGATTTTGCAGATTAATATTATGTTTTTTATATTTTCTATTTTTTATTTTGTCCTGTTTTGTTTCAGTTTTGCTTTTAGTTTTGCTTTTTGTAATTTTCTTTATTGTATTTACTACATTATT
This sequence comes from Maratus michaelseni, assembly GCA_963931845.1. NCBI lineage: Eukaryota > Metazoa > Arthropoda > Arachnida > Araneae > Salticidae > Maratus > Maratus michaelseni. The sequence continues at coordinate 384,757,603 of OZ007593.1, forward strand.
GGAACTATTATTATTTTCTGTATAAAATATATTATTTTTTTCAGAATTATAAATGTCATTTAGCTGCTGAGCTTTGTCAAGTCTACGTCACCAAGATCTAATAATACATATATACACATATACAATGTATATTATATGTACGAGGGGCAGTCGGAAAATAAGTTTCCCCTCTCGACTGTGAACAGAGGTGTGTATGAAAGACAAAAATGTAATGAGACATTAAAGATAAAATATAACTTTATTTTTTCACATAAGTACCAAGTACATTGAGACATTTGTCGTACCACTTTATAAGCTTCAAAAAGCCCTCCAGGAAAAAATCAGGGCTTTGCATATGGACGAAGCGTTGAACGGCTATGGGCGAAAGACGACACAGCAGGTGAACGCGAACGTGCAAGACACCGATACCATTGGGTAGAGGTCGACCGCGATCAAGTAGATGACGCTGTTGCAGCGACAGCGCAGTTGCAGTCAACAGCGCCATCTGCGCAAGCACTGCAACAGCGCCATCTACTTGATGGATGTCGACCTCTACCCAATGGAAACGGTGTCTTGCACGTTCGCGTTCACCTGCTGTGTCGTCTTTCGCCCATAGCCATTCAACGCTTCGTCCGTATGCAAAGCCCTGATTTTTTTTTCTGGAGGGCTTTTTGATGCTTATAAAGTGGTGCGACAAATGTCTCAATGTACTTGGTACTTATGTGAAAAAATAAAGTTATGTTTTATCTTTAATGTATCATTACAGTTTTTGTCTTTCATACACACCTCTGTCCACAGTCGCCAGGGGAAACTTATTTTCGGACTGCCCCTCGTATATGCATTGCAATTATTTAAGCAGCATATGTATACAAAGCCATCTGATCCTGTGGATTGGCTGCTTTGGAATTGTTTATACACATAATAATAACAAAACAGTAATAAATGCTTATATTGAAATGTATAGACAATGTTATTTTTAAATACATTTCTAAAACTGTCATCCGCTGATGTATGATGCAATTGTATGTAAACGTATAAGTTTCAGTTTCTTGGGTTTTCAGTAGATTTTTTAAAAACGTAAACATAGATATAATATCTCATTCATGTAATGGCTAATGAAAATTTGGCTCATACTTTTGTTTATAAAATAACAATTAAGGAATTAAAGATTCTTATGGTATTAGTTAAAATAAAAACGAAAACGAAAAAATAAAAAACTGAACAGAAAAGAAAAAAAGACATTTTTCTTATCGATACCTTTTATTTGCAATTTAGACTTTTAATTTTGAGATGCTTCTTTCTTTCTTTTTTGTTATCCAATCAGAATGATTAATTTAAATTACCGAACAACTTTTTAACCTGAAGCTTTGATTGCCACTTGCATAAGGATAAGAGATTTCTTTCCATATATTTTTTTCCAATGCGCATAAAACTTCTAATGTTTATTGAAGAACAAGGATTAAAAAAAGTGAATAAATCATTAAAAGAATTGTTTTTAGTAAAGATCACTTAATTTTTTTCTCTTTTCATGCTAGAGGCTTAAAAATCAAAATGCGAATTTCTTTTACCCTACAGACATATATAGTCAATCAGATATAATACAAGAATAAAACAAATTATAGAAAAAAATTAACTAATTGAAACGAAATTCTAAGATTTGATTAATTCTTATCTTTTATAATTAGAAAGTTGACTCTTGTTTCAGTAGTAATCGAATTACAAGATAGGAACTGAAACAATAAAAATAAAGAATCAGTACTTAAAGGAATAATTGCCTTATTGTGAAAGTAAACTTTATTAGCGAGCGAAAATAAAAATGCAAGGTAAACGAAAATTTTTTTGTTTTTCTATTTCTTTATTTAGCGAGAGAGTAGTATTTATTCCAATCAAAAGAAAACTGCTGTTACACTTACTATATAATCACCCCGATACATCGTTTTTATTTGTTGAGAGTGCTTTATCAATAAAGATTATAGGATACACAAATTATGCAAAATTACTAAGTTTAAATATTCAGTATGGGAAGCATACAACTTACCACGTCATTTCATTTACGAAATGGATGTTCAGAACTGGATGTAACTGTACATCAGACTGCAGTACAGACTGCAGTACAACTGTATGTTCAGATGTACAGAACTGGATGTAACTACAGTTATAAACTTAGTGTCTACTAGAGATAAGTTCGGGGTCTTTTTTCGGAGCCCAAGCTCGACTATTTGAAATCCGAGCCCGTCGGAGTCCGAAAGATTTTGTGTCATCAGAGCCGAAGTACGCAGAGTCCAAGTAGCAAATGTACGCAGTAGAAAAGCGTTAATAATATTTTAAAATGTCTTCAAGATGAATTTCCCCATTTAAAAATTTTTTATTACGTAAAACAAAAAGTATTAATCTGAAATAGTCCTTTATGACAACGTTTCGTGATTTTCACGCCTCTCAAATTCTGTTTAAAATAACCAATTTGTTATTTATATCAAACCATTGAAAAAATCTACAAAAGTCACAATTCTTATTATTTAAAAATATTACTGTATAACCATGGCAAAAAGACGTGAGTTCTGTTTTCCAATTATTCTGGTAAGAACTTCAAACAGAAATCTTGGATAAATAAGGAAGTTCTCACGGCTTCTTTATGTTTATAACACTGACCGTGTAGAGGCTATAAAAACAGAAGAATACGGGTTGATTATAATTAATGTCCCACTTTCAAAATGATGTCAAAAAGGAACCACTTATCAAAATGACTTCAAATTTGAACTGAATATACTGGATGAAGGGCGAAAAGGTATGAAAAGAAAAAAATGTTCCAAAGTGTATTAATAGATGGCGCTGTAAGCGGCATGCTATGTAAATTAAAATACACTCATGCGCAGTTAAAAATCGAATCATTATGTGCTTTTTATGCGGTTTTTGGCACAAGGACAATTAAAAACCGATTTTTCACATCCAATGTGGTTCAACCTTACCGTGGTAGATGGTCTTTCCACTAACAGTACCACAACTGTTGACTGATTTGAAAGTCATTTTTTTCCGTCAAACAACCGAAACACTCATGCACATTGAATAGTACAGTTGGTTTACTGTGCAACGCATGCCAAAGCCGTCGTATTTCAATTAAAAATGTCACTTGTAGCCGAATCCACTTTCGTTATGCCGCTTACAGCGCCATCTATTGATACACTTCGAAACTTTTTCTTTTTTATGCCATACTATTTGCACCTTCTTCCAGTATATTCAGTTCAAATTTGAATTCATTCTGACCAGTGGTTGCTTTTGTACAGCATTTTGAAAGTGGGACTTCACCCTGAAATCACCCTGTATTTCTCTTTATATACCACCAATAACAACTCGATTCCCTTTGAAACTGATTTTTAAAGATTGTAAAACACTCTAAGAAACTTGTAATACGTTCTTGTTTCTCAACTAGCAATTTTTGTTTCCTTTTTTACATTTGTGAATAAATAAAACTTTCACTTTGCGCCCGAACCCGTTTTCGAACCGAGATCGTGCTCGGGCTAATTGGGTCGTGTTGAGCCCGTCTCATATCTAGTGTCTACACATAGATAAATGAGTATACGCTACATAATGAGACCAGTGACAGAGCCTATATCAGAGAAATCGGGAACTTAGCGATTCCATCTCCAACGCTACAAGAGAAATGGGAAAAAGTCGAACAAAAACTATTTTAGCGTCACTGATTTAGTAGGACATAACAATCCATGTGCCTATAAGCGGAAAACGAAAAACGCGAAAGTCATTTAGTGCGATTTGCGTCATCATTCTGGCAGGAACGAACGAAACGATTTGCGACTGATGGAGATCAATTCGAGCATAAACTACGAAGTTCCGTTTTCCTCTGTCTCAATCATGTAGTTTGATTGTATTTAGCAGACGTTTATCTCACACGATATTTTTCGTCTAACTAATTTAGCACTGTAGCAGCAAAGAGAATCTAAAAGAAAAATTAAATTTATTTTTCACTTTCGGTTTTGGCTATTCATGAAGAAGGTGTGCCATTTCTAACTAAATTGACGAAGCCGAACCACTTTACATTTATCTTTCATCCAATATCTTCAGTAGCTTTCGCGAAACATCACCAAGTTCCACATTTCGTCGCTAGGAATGATGGTATTGTAGACATTGGTGGTAAAAATTGGAATGCAAAATAAATAAATAAATAAATAAATAGTTTTTATTGAGACATACTTTTAAAAATCAAAACAGAATGTTTAACTTAAATTTTCAAGCATTTTCGCATTTAAAAAAAAAAAAAATCTGAAGCTGAGATTGTCTCTTGCATAAGAATGGTAGATTTCTTTTTTTAACCCATTACCCGCTGGTGTTGCGTTAACGCAACATTCAGAATAAAAGTGTATAAAGAAAAACCCTGCCAAGCCACCACTATTTTAATATGTTAAAAAATACTTTATTTAATGACAAAAACTTGCTATTAAAGATACCGAATATTATCTTTCAGAATGTTTGGTGGCAAACGAATTTCAGTAAAAATATTGAAGTCTCCGCTCGTGTAGTTTTGGCGGTTAATGGGTTAAAGTGTTTTTTCAATGCTCATAAAACTCTTAATGTTTGTTGAAGAAAAATGATTGGAAAATATTGAATAAAGAATAAAAATAAATTTTATTGGAGAAGATTTTTTTTACATTTTTCATTACATTTTTCACACACCTCAGCCTTAACAATCAAAGTAGGTTTTTAATTTACCCTAAGTACATTGCAATCAACCAGTTAAAATACAAATCCAAAACAAATTACACAGGAAATGCAACTAGTTGCAACGAAATTCTACGATTTGTGTAATTATTATCTTTTACGGAAAGTTGATATTTTTTTTTCCAGTCAATAATAATACTATAAGAAATTATATATAAGAAATAAAAACAAAGAATCAGAACTTTAAGGTTGTGATTGCTACTCATTATCAAAATAACACAATAGCGAGCGTGAAATGTAAATTTTAAGATAAATGAAACATTTTTTCGAAAAAGTACTTTTTTATTGTATTTGCTTTTATTTCATTTTATTTTTCCTTGATTTTTCTCTCTTTTTTTCTTTAGATTTAAACTAGCTATTTCATAAATCATCAGACAAATAGTGTTGGACTTTTTAAAAAAATCACCCCGGTCATTTCTTTTCATCTATTTAAAAAGCATTATTTCTCTTTATATTAAAAAAAAGTAACCACCGCTGCCACCGCTGCCACCGCTGTCAATGCAGTTTTGTGCTTTGAGGTCTTTCTGGGCTAATATTCAGAAAACTACGCATATAAAAATATAAAAATTGGTAGCTTTATAGAGAAATGTTCGATAACACGCTGAAGAAGATAGTTTTTAAATCCAACAAGCAACACAATCAAAACTCTCAGTTAAAAAATTATCTTCCTCTCAAACTTGAGAAAATTTAGTTTTAAGATCCACCGTTGATGGGTTGCGATTAGTTTTTGCTTATGACACATATTAATCTTTCTTAATCTGTCTGTAGGACCCCGACGGTTGTATTGTACCATAGGTGGCCCCATCTATGAATTACAAAATGACAGTATTTCTCAGACTGTTAGAATTGGAAAAACAAGGGATTTTGTTTTTAAAGATTATCCTTATCAATAAATACGTTTAAAATTTCACTTCAGTTGCTGGAAATGTCAAAATGCAGTATTTTTGGTGATGTGAAACTAATAAATAAATAAATAAATAAATAAAGTAAAATAAAATAAAATAAAATAAGTTGAAATGAACGCGGATTTTATGCTGCAGATATAAGGCACTTTGAATTTAATTTGAAAGATTATCGTTGTAATTTTGTTTTAATACTAAAATAAGTTTAGTTCTGTATAGGCATAAATGTTGCTTGCATGAATAGGCGGCGTTGGTGGTGTATTAATGACGGCCGATTATCTGCACGAGGGATATAGGCCCGTTGGAGGGAGTGCGCTCCTTGGAGGTCTTTCTAAGGGAATCCAACCCATAACAAGGATAACCAATCCAAGGTTCGACGAAAACTACGAAAACACCAAACGATTAGGCCGTCGGGCGCGATTGGATTCGAACCCAGCACATCCCGTCTACCAGCTTTGAGAACATAACCCCTCGGTCACTGGCATGAATAGGCAGAAAGCTAAAAAATGCAGACTCTTTGATCGTCATCATCATCTACAAAGGAAATGCACGCTGTAATAAACTTTTACAATATTTTTCTGAGTTTGAATATAATTTTTTTTAAATATTTATTTTCTTTAAATATTAACAAAAAAAAAAAAAAACTTTTTGTATGTTTCTCATATCACAATAAATTGTGTTTCTAGTCAATAAAACATATCTCTACATATTGTATTTCAATTTTTAGGTATTTAAAATGCAATTGAAATGAAAAGTACAAACTGAACAAAAAAATTTTTTTTTACATCATTTAATAAGCTTTTTGACATTCACAGTTTATCGAAAATATATTTACTTTTTAGATTTCACCTCGAGACGTTTAAAGTCTACAATCGACGCAAAATGAGTTTACAAAAAAGGACTTCAACTGATTTTATTTATGTGCATTAAAAAGAGACATCTGTAAATATACAAAAAGGATAAGTAATAAGTTCACTTTAAAAGAAAATATCTTTTTAAATTGGGAATTCAAAGCGGATTTGACTTAATTGAAAAAACATGTTCAATTAGAGGAGAATTTTTTTTCCCTTTTATTATTCCTTTTATTCCTTACAAATTAAAAAAAAAGTATTAAAATGCCTAAAATGAAATAGAAAAGTAGTGGAATTAAAAGAAAAAATTATTTTATTTATGTTTGCAAGAGTGGAAGTTATTCCAAAATAAAAAGATATTTCAATAGATAAAATGATATAACATTTTAAAGGGAAAAACGTTTCTCTATCTTTGTTTTATTGTTGAAAGAAAAGAAATGTTAATTAAGAATCAGTGTTAGATTATTATTTTTTAAATAATTAATATTATTTAAAAAAACAAATGTAAGATACGAAAAGATTCTTTAAAAACAATAATTCAAAGCTGTACATAAAATGGTATTAAAAACTTAAAGTAATTGTTTGATAAAGTTTATTTAAGCTTTTTCAGATACAAAAAGCTTTTACATATGCATTCAGTGATAATTTGGTAAATCTGATTACCAGAGTAACCGGCATTTGTGTAATTCGTATTTGTATTTCAATCTTATTATGTGGTATCTAAATTTCTGCAATCTAAATCTCATCATATATATATATATATATATATATATATATATATATATAAACAGGACGGTTGGGTGAGTAGACGTTGGATTGAGGAGGTGTGTGGCGGAGTTGTATGGAAAAATACGCATGGTTAATTTATATTATTAATTAAAAAAAATGGGGGCATTTTAATTTACACAATTGTTTGATATTATACATTTTATAATGGACTGCGATGTGATTTTTTTATATGTATATTAATTTAGTTAAATTTACATATTCATTATTTAATTTATTTAAATTAATTTATATTCATTAATATTAAGAATGCTTTTGTTCTAATGATTTGGATTAATACCTACGGTGGACAATATCATATTAACTTCTAATATAATGTATACTTTTCTACAGTGTTAATATAATATGTTTTAATTTTTATTAAACGTTCTACCCTTACAACTTATAATAAGTGTTTATAATTTTTTTAACGTTGTATGAAGAAACATTGTATGTGACTAATTCATTCAATATTTAATTAATATTAATTTAAATTCTTTGTATCTTAATTCAAATATTTAGTATTTTATTTTAATTTAATTTATGTGTTGTTGCATTTTTGCACAGTTATTTAATAGTTTTTGTCATTTAATGGTACATATTTTTATGTTGCTTTAATTATTAAGTTTTCCATCTTACTACTTATTTTTAACATAGCATTATTCATTAATACATCCATTACTTTATTGTAATTCGATATTCTATTTATTAGTTAATTTCATTTATTTCTTATTTAACTAATTGCTATCATTTAAGTTAGTAATTTGGGTTAATTATTAAACATTAATTTCCATCCAATACTTTCTATTCAGATTATATTCACTTTTACCAATAGATGGCAGCACTAATGTTCCTGTTTGCTTTGCAATTTTCATATTATTCTAATATTATTTATGGCAACATTGTAAAGCATTTTATATTTCTAAAATTGGCAACATGTAATGATTTTTTTTTTTGCTATTCATTCCCTAGTTATGTTGTGTTTCATGCTGGTTCTTGTGGAGCACAGGTATCATTTTTAATCATTATGGATTTTATACTTTCTGACTCTATTTAATGATTTATCTGTATATTTTAAGTTTGACTTCTTTCCTTTTTAATATTGTATTTTATTTTTTTATTTTATTACAGGTTTGCTTCATTGTTTATGAGATGTAGTCCCAAAATCATATTATTTAGCAATGTATTGCTAATATGATGATGAAACATTTCATTTCATTTTATTTGTGGTATTTAGCATTTGGGACTTGATAAGTCTGTCTAAATTCCACAAATTTCATTTCATTTCATTCATTTAATTCCATTTATTCAATTTTTAATTTAATTTCTTATTCTTTTAATATGTTTTTGTTTCCATATTCAGTGGGCTGGGGAATCTGTCATTGTCATCTAATTATTACATACTTAATTATTATTTCATTGTATCAGTTGGTGTTATGATAATGTTTCATTTATGGTTATATATATATATATATATATATATATATATATTAGTTTAACGGCTTATCAGACTCTTTGGTGTTTAATAAAAAGTTTTATGGGATTAAATGAATTAATTACATACTCCATATAATTATACTCCATTTAACACAAATGAAGATGTCATATTCAAAAACTGATTTTTTTAGTATTTTTATGATAAAAAATACTTTTTTTTTTAGAACACTCTGACCCCTGAATTCCACATTGTCTCATTCATTTTAAAATGGTAATTTTTAAGTATTTATCTATTTCAAGATTTATTTGTACCTACGGGTGTGTTTTATACTGTGATTTTATTTACATGAGCATTTCGTTGTAAACGAGAGTTTTATTTCATCTCAATAATGATACCTACTCATTTTCCAAATGCAAAGCAGTTTTGGTGATACTTGTGAAACATTTAAAACGTTTAATTACAATACATCCTAAGCTATATCGACAGCCTCAAAATCAATTCAAAATAAGCTTCTTTTAGTAGTATTATACTTTTCTTTTATTTAAGTTGTTTCAAAATGGAGTGATTGTTTTTTTCATAAATTTGTATGTGTGTATGTTAGCATTAAATAGTACAATAATTTTTCACGATATTAATCATATTTACAAAATATTTACAGACGAATAAATATTTAAGTCATGTTTTGGCATTGTAAATGTGAAACTATTTATGGTAACACATTTAAATATATACAATTTTAAATGGAGAAATCATCTAATAATATATCTGGATATTATTTTTTAACAACATTTTATTACTTTATTCACAATCAGAAGAAATTGTAGTTTGTTTGATTTAAATCGTTGATGATTTTTATATACTGTTTATTAAAGTTTGTCTTAAAATGTTTAGATAAAAAGAAAAATTTAAATTAAAAAAATAAAGAAAAAAGGGAAAGAAAAACAAAGAAATTTTTTAAGGTATAATCTTTGAAACGAGCTAATGAGAAACCATAGAAAATCATCTTGATATGAAAGAAAATTTTCTATAATTTTCGAACGGATCAATGAAAATAAAACAAAAGCTATAAAGCTAATTCCATATCCTTCACAAATATATCCACCAAATTCAGAGCTAACTGGGATACATGACAGTTGTTGAGGTACACAATGATTAACATACAGATAAGCACAAAAATCCCATATTATTCTCACAATGAAATTCCACAGATGTTTCGGTAGTTATGAAAGCATTGCGTGAAAAATTCTTACATGATATTTTAAAATTTATATAAGGCATATGAAAAAATTAAAATGGCACAAAAATAAAGAAGAAATCAGATTGATGTATTTATTTGATTGTTAATTTATTATTAATATTTGTTTTTGCCTCTGAACAACGGTAATATAGTGCGTTAAGAAATTATAAGACCATTTTGAATTTTGAAAATTATGAAGTAAATAAAGGTTCTAATTATAGTTTAAACGCATGAGATATAAAAATACAACATATGTATTCAAATTAGTTTGCGATAATTTTGAATAATGCAATAAATAAGCATGTTAACAAAAATATAATCAATGATTGAAAAATACACTGATAACAAATTATAAGACCACTTGTCTAAAAACAAAAATATGTAAATTAATACGATATGGGTCTTCCATTTTTCCTTATAATCTCAAACCCTCTGTTTTTCATAGAAGTGACCTGGTGATTAAGTAGAGATTCAGAAATATTGTGCCATTCTTTTTTCTACTTATATTTCATTTGCAGATAAAAACTGTTTATTTTTAGCATAAACTTAGCGACTTAATACACCCCAAAGATTTTACATAGTGTTCAAGTAGGGACTTCGACTTGGTCATGATAAAACATGATTTTTTCTTTTTAAACCATTGCTGGGTGGATTTAGACACATGGCAAAAAGTACTGTCCTGCTGAAACATCCAGTTAGCACCACCTCTAAAAGGTTCAAACGGTATCAAATGAACATATAACATAGCCTGATATTGCGCAGAGTTCATACGTTCCGAAATTCGGTTTAAATAGCATAATCCATCATGACTAAAAGCTCCCCAAACTATTACTGATCCTCCTCCCATTTGTCGATTGAAGCATTGTTTCGGTTCCTTCCTCAAATCATGCCAATAGTGTTTATAAACATACAAACCGTCAAGATTAAATTATTTTTTATCTGAAAATATCACTTGTTTCCATTTCTTGCCCCATGACATGACATTTTTAACCCATTTCAGTCTTCTTCTTTACGATGTTTCAGTAACTTCGTTTTTTCAAAAGTTTCATACATTTTGCATTACTGTTTGATTTCAGACACTTTCAAACTGTTACGTGTGATGTTCTTTTGCTGAAACGGTTCGAAATTTCCCGAATTGAAAGACCTTTTTGAGTTGATAATTAAAATATTTGTTGATCATTCCATGCTGTCAAAATCCTTTTTTTCTTCCAGATCGTTTAATTTTATTTGAATCCTTTTTTCTAATTATTTCATTGTGAATGGCAGTTTTAGAACGCTTCATTAAGCGAGCTATTTCTCGCACAGATTTACTAGCACCCTTATAAAACCAAATTATTCTTACTTCGGTCGCAGACAACTCTTAACTCTGCTGCATCTTCAAATACTATATCGTAAATAACACTATCTAAATCTGCACCTTTGCTTCTCGGGAATACTTTCACGATGTACAAACGCGTACGTTTTATAATGATTCTGATGTGACGTATAATATGCTAATTTCCTCAGGTGGTCTTATAATTTCTTAACATTCACCTTATTTACGTTTTAAGAAAATTAGAAGATTTTAATAAAATGTAACTTAAATTTTAATGTAGCAATTATAACAGAAAACGTTCTACGATCAATTTTAAATACACACGCTAAAAATTTGTGTCTTCTTCTTCAGAAGTGCACCAATTCGTTAGTGGTTTTATAATTTCTTAACGCACTGTAAAGGGTAACACCTCTTTATTCAAAATTTAGATTTTTTTTTCGCTTAAAGTACACTTTATACACAAAAAATCTTATTTTATTAGTTTGTAATACATGTAGAAAATGGGAGGGCAATTTTGAACTATAGAAATACAGCGTGCCACAGCGGGTAAACAATGATGAAAAATTAAAGAGTGATTTTTTTAGCAGCTTTTTTAAAACCGGCGAACACTTTAGCAGTTTCATTTTTCAATAAATCAATATGATCTTTTTGAAAAATAATCGTCAGATATTTTTCAAGTGGAACACGTGCCTTTTTTTTCAATATTTATATCCCTTTTTCTGTGTAACTTTAAGTAACGAAGTTTTTTTGTAAAAAAATTATATTTTACTTTGAATTGACAAAAATTCCATAAAATACACATGTTTTAAAACGGTTATTTCAGTAGCTTGACGATGACTTGTCGTGTCTATCACATGTTCCGAAGCCCTCACATTCATCAGCTGTGAAGTTGTCATTTTTTAATCTGAAAACTTAAATATATATATTGTTTCAATTTCAATATGTCCCTAACAAATCAGTGTAAGTGAATATTTATAAACACTTTGCATTTATTAAAAACATTTCACGGAAAAGCTTTAAATTGGGGGGGGGGGGGCGTCAAAGTGGTGTTACCCCAACTTTGTCTGTTTCTTAAAGCTATGCACTAAGAATGTTACGTAATATGCACACATGTTAGGTATTTCTTTTCTTTTAAACTTAATGTCTTTGGATAAAAATCCAACTGCAATCATTTAATTTATATATATGTATATACAGGGTGATTATAATAAAAGTCCCACTTTCAAAATGCTCTGAAAAAAGAAACCACTGGTCAGAATGACTTCAAATTTTAACTGGATATACTGGAAGAAGAAGGAAACGATATGGCATAAAAAAGGTTCCAAAGTGTATCAATAGATGGCGCTGTAAGCGGCATAACGAAAGTGATTTAGGCTACAAGTGGCATTTTTATCAAAAAATAATGATGGCTTTAGTATGAGTTGCATAGTAAACAATCGTACTGTTCAATGTGCATGAGTGTTTAGGGACGGAAAAAATTACTTCCAAATCAGTCAACAGTTGTGGTACTTACTGTAAGTGGAAACCACGACCAAAAACTGCATAAAAAGCACATAATGATTTGGTTTTTAATTGCGCGTGAGTGCCTTTTAATTTGCATAGTATGCCGCTTACATCGCCATCTATTGATACACTTTGGAACTTTTTTTCTTATGACATACCGTTTGCCCCTTCTGCCAGTATATTCAGTTCAAATATGAAGTTATTCTGACCAGTGGTTCTTTTTGTACAGCACTTTTAAAGTGGGACTTTAATTATAATCACCCTGTATATAGACCGTAATCTGTTGTTTTGACATTTTATTTTGCCTTATATATATGTGTGTGTATATATATATATACATATTGCAAAATCATGCAAAATTTGTCATCCCGATAATGTCGAAAATACTAAACCAATTGGAACCTAATTGCGACAATGTATTGTTCTTAAAACAATCTTCGAAGATTTCGTTATTGAAGTATGTATCTCTTACAGTTACAGCGACACTGAAAAGAATTACGTTATATTCTGGTTTATGGGGAAAAATTCTCTACGCTGAATTAGAATGCTGTTACATTTTACAAGTTTGATTTCTTTGTATTTTTACTGTCAAATATCTTGGGTGAGTTAGTAATTAAAGAAATTTTTGTTGTTCGTTCGAAAATAATGCCTATTTGAAAATCCGAATAACATAGCTGTCAATATGGTTATATTTTCAGTTCATTAGTAATACATATTAAATTTTTTTTCTTTCAAAGAATTTTTAGAAGTTATTTACTTTGTTAGTTCAAATATATTAAACAATCAAATGTTATTCATTTCATGTTAGAACCTCGTTTGAGCATCGGAAATATATAGCCTATGCGCAATTTTTAAAGTGTGATTTCAGCAAATTTGTAACATTTTATATATAACTATCTCACATTTATCCAGTTTTGGTAAAGCACATTTAAATTTTTCCTACAAATTAGATTTTTCGCAAAAATAGGAAGCTTAGAAGAAATAAGACCATTTTGTTTAATTTTTACAAAATCTGATGAATTATACCATAAAGGTAAAATACAAAGGAATCATTCTTCCTACTGGGCTGTAAGTACTGTTTTTCATTTAAGTTTAGGTATGGAAGGGAAATTTTGTTAACAAAACTTTCAATAATGGAGTAAAATTGTTTATCACCTCATATGCCGTAATATTTACTTAAGAAATACAGCATTTTTTTTTTGTGAGTGTGTGTTTTGCTTATACAATCCTATGTTATAAATAACCACAGAGTCTTCAGCTGAGTTCTTCTAAATAAAAGTGTGAAAGATATGCGTAGTTGTTAAAAAAATATTTTCAGTAAAGTACCGTTCGTTTTCCGATGCATCACATAGCATATTTTACACATTTTCAATAATGTAATTACACTTTCAATTAAAAATATTAAATTGAACCCTCCAGAAAGTAAACAAATAATAATACTAAAACATGCATAATATTTTTACCGTATTCGTATCGTCTAAATTCCTTATTTTTCGTAAATATCGCTTAATAAAGATTAATCACAACTTTTATTTCTACAAGATTCGGAATAAGTTCATTGATACGTATTTGCGTTACCTGTAAAACGTTTTTTAACCTTAAATAGTTATAAAATCCTACATCATAAAACAGTAATAATAAGGAAATAAATAGAAATGAGTCAGATGATATATAAACAAGTGGGTAAGTGTGATCGAAGATCGCACAAAGGGTTCGTTTAATATTCCTTTCAAAAAACTTTATCCTTCCTTTAATAAATCCAAATAAATTTCATTTTCAAAAAAAAAAAAAAAAAAAAAAAAAGTCATGTTTTTTATAACGTAAATATTTACTGGTCTATTTTTCTCGATTTTCAAAACTCTGAACCGTTCCGATAGGAGGCGAAGCCCGCTATTATACTCTGTCATAATAATATCTGTCATGTGGACTAAATGCGATATTAAAAAAAAATAATAAATCAGTTTCAAAATTAAACATGTTGTATAGAGACCTTCAAAATTTTAGACGTCAGATTAATTTTCTTTTTAATTCTCTAATGACGTCATATTAAGCTGTTTTCTGTATTTGCACATACTCATACTCCTTGTATTATTGTGAAATGTTTGAAAATTTCCATTTTATTACCAGTATGACGTCATATTAATCTTTTTTTCAATTGGTGAAACTTTTTGTTTCATTTCCATTTTTCATGTGGAAATCTTTCAATAGAAAATTAATTATTGTAGAAAGAATTTTATTGTGGATTTTTAATTGTTGGCAACTGTTATAAAGAAAAATGTTTAAATTTAATAGGAAAAGGCTGTTAGATTTTTTTTTATCTCTATATATTAAAATAATACGATTTTTTCAAATTTTATGATTTTTAGCTTCATAATAGGTATTTACGTATAAGTATACAAAATTTCATGACTGTAAGAAGTTGTCATGACTGTTTCTGAGAACCGGCTCTGTGACGGACAGACAACGAAGCGGGAGTAATAGGGTTTCTTGAGATGAAAGAAACCCTAAAAAGGAATCTGGTACTTCCTATTATTTATATTATGAGTAAATCTTCACTTATGTTTTTTTAATACACTTCTAAAAGTTCCAAGTGATTGTTAAGCAATTTAAGAAAGCATAAAAATATACTATTATCCAATTACATGAAAAAAATTTAGCTGTGCAAATAGATAAACTACGTCTGTTAAAAAAATAGTAAAAAGTAAAATAATTAATAGAAACGATAAAAACTTATTTTTCTAGATTTCTTTTAGGTAGATTTCGTAAGAAATACTACCTATTACATTCTCACCTAAGTTGGAAATTTTGAAAAATTTTTGCAGATCTACGCCGATCATGACTCCCAGAACCCAAAACCACCCCCAGTTCAAAACTTTCTATCTATCTATCTATCTATCTATCTATCTATCTATCTATCTATGTCACTTTTTTCTGACCACGATAACTGGAAAAATTCTGCATAAATCTCTTCCAAACTGATACATAAAATCAAGGGTCATAAAATCTCGGTCACGTTCGTTAATGGGCAAAATCGAACCAAGGGGGGGGGGAATGGGGGGGGGCTTTTTGTGAAAACAGAAAAACCCTCATCATTTCTTTATTATTATACGTATCGAATCCGTTTAAAGTTATTATTACTTCTAGGAAAAGGGCCGAAAATTTATGTGTGACAGATTTTTGATATAATTAAAAATGGCCAAAAGGGGCGGAAAGGGGGGTTTTAGAAGAAAAAAAATCATAGCTTCGTCAATTCACAAGATATCAAATCCGCGTAAATTTATTATTAATCCTCTTAGTATTATCTAAAACTTTTATATTGACAAGTTCTTTATAGGACCAACCGTTATAGCAAAACAAAATTAAAAACAAAAAAAATCCCTGCCGGCTCCGCCTGCAAACAAGTTATTTTTCGAAGTAGGCGGTTCCAACTCCCGCATCTTTTCGAAAATGATACATAAAATCAAGGGGCATAAAATTTCGGTCAAGTTCGTTAATGGGCAAAATCGAACCAAGGAGGGGGGGATGGGGGGGGGACTTTTTGTGAAAACAGAAAAAAAACCATAATTTCTTAATTATGATACGTATTGAATCCGTTTAAAGTTATTATTACTTCTAGGAACAGGGCCAAAAACTTATGTATGACAGATTTTTGATATAATTAAAAATTGCCTTAAGGGGGGCAGGGAAGGGGGGTTTTAGAAGAAAAAAATTGATAATTTCGTCAATTCCCAAGATTTCAAATCCGCTTAAATTTATTATAAATCCTCTTAATATTATCTAAAACTTTTATATTGACAAGTTTTTTATAAGACCAACCGTTATAGCAAAAAAAAAAAAAAAGTTAAAAAAAAAAAAATCCCTGCCGGCTCCGCGTGCAAACAAGTTATTTTTCGAAGTAGGCGGTTCCAACTCCCGCATCTTTTCGAAACTGATACATAAAATCAAGGGGCATAAAATCTCGGTCAAGTTCGTTAATGGCAAAATCGAACCAAGGGGGGAATGGGGGGGGGGGACTTTTTGTGAAAACAGAAAAAAACCCATAATTTCTTAATTATGATGCATATCGAATCCGTTTGAAGTTATTATTACTTCTATGAGAAGGGCCGAAAATTTATGTATGACAGATTTTTGATATAATTAAATATTGTCTTAAGGGGGGGGGGGGAAGGGGGGTTTTAGAAGAAAAAATTCATAACTTCGTCAATTCCCAAAATTTCAAATCCGCTTAAATTTATTATAAATCCTCTTAATATTATCTAAAACTTTTATATTGACATGTTTTTTACAGGACCAACTCTTATAGCAAAAAAAAATCCTTGCTGGCTCCGCCTGCAAACAAGTTTGCTTTCGAAGTATGCTGTTCCAACTGCAGCATCATTGCAAAAAGGTCATTTCTTCCGCAATTCCCGACAAACAGGTGCCCCACGGTCTGCGTCTTCGAAATCTACCTGTGCCTGTAGGCCGAGCCGTCAGGGATTTTTTTTAATTCAAAAGGCAATTCTAATTAATTTTTCACTGCCATCAAAATGTGATACGATAGTCATTAATCATCTCTCCTATTCTATCTCTTTCTCATTTTTCTTTTCAACTTCTTTTAACTATGTGCTCAATTCGGAAAAGTCGAAGTATTAAAAATATCAAACTTTTTATATTGTAAAAATAAAGAAATATTGTCATTAATTTCTTAAAAGTAAAATGTATAAAAAGGATCACGAATCAGTAATCATAAAACATTTTTCGTTCATACATTGCTAAATCGTACAATATGACATTATATAAGAACCGACAAAAATCATAATTTAAAAAAAAAATCCTATTAATATAAATAATGGGATATTTCAGGTTCCCGAAAACTCCCGCTCGCTAAAGTTAATCCTATGGGACGGTTATTTTATAATATCTCGTTTGCGTTTCAATATTTTAAAATTATTATTTGTTGCATTGGATAGCTGAGATCGATATCTACAGCCACCATTTTTTACTTTTTCGATTTTGTTTGCAGTTTTTTATGAGATACTTTAACTTTCGAAACCAGTTTCGAATGTGAAAATAACCTAATTAAAAAACAACCTGCAAAAAAAGTCGAAAAAGTAAAAAACGGCGGCTCTAGGGATCAATCTCAACTATTCAAAAAAAAAAAAAAAAAAAAAGAAGAAGAAGAAGAAGAGCAAATGAGATATTATAAAATAACTATCCCATAGGATTAACGTTAGCGGCGGGTGTTTTAGCGTGAGTGAACGGGAGCCTTCAGTGTCTGAAATTGCATGGTCGATGTAAACAAACAAGATAAACTTTTATGCATTTTAATCGCCAAATTGTCGCAGAGAAAAACGAAAATGGTTCATTCGATTGGGAATTATTTCATTTTTAAATTTATGTTTAAAACAAATAAGCTTAGGGGACGTCTCTAAATTGAAATTGTAAAATACTTTGAAATTTCCTATGTGAACGACTAATTTTTAAATATACGTTTTATCTTTGGATACAACGGGATACCAAACGGATGATCGTTTGGTGAAATAGTTTATGAATTATGCAGATCTAATGTTTGGAACTCTTAATGTTAAATTCCTTTGTAACACTTTCCAACATAGTTGAAAAGTATTTATGAATTCGCTTTGCCTGTCTATCTGCTGTCTGTCTGTTCGTGCTCTAACTCACGTAAATATTTTCCGATTCTCATGAAATTGATATATGTTATTGAAGTTTACTATTGCATGATCGGTATTGAAAAGTATTTATTATTTTATTATAATATATATTAATGAAGCATTTATTATTCATATATTTAGCATTTATACTTCATTCAGAGGGACACTCAAAAGAATCCCGTTACGGTCTATGGAAAAAAATAGTTTGCGGTTTATTTTAATAATGTTTCAAACATATTGAAGTTATTACATATCACTGAGGTGCACTATAAGGTGGCAATTATAGAATATGGTGAGCATAGCATTCGTCGCTTATTTACAGGGACATGCAATAGAATTCGGTTACAGCACTGTCTATAAACAATAATAGCTGTAAGTTCAATTTAGCTAAATTTTTGCCTATAACTGGATGTGTATAAATTTTATAGCTCATATACAGGGCAGCACAAACGATATCTAGAGCATTTCCTTTTTTTGACGGAAATTGCTCAAGGATAATTTTCAATTTGTGCTTTGCGTATCCTAAATTAAGTAAATTTTGTCATACTATGTAGTATATATGCAAATCTATAATTTACATACAGAGTTGCACAAAAGAACATTGATGGTGGTTGCTGAAATTGGGTTTCCAAATGTGTTACGAGTTATCCAACTTGTTTATTAAGACATCATCTTTCACCTTATTAAACTGTAAAATTTTGTTAATGTACTCTGGACGTGTTGGAATGTTTTTCATAATCTATGCTCGAAGCATGATTTTTCTTTCTTGTTAATAGTTGCGAAAAAGAAATGCGGGTAATATTTTCAGCAAAACTCAAAAGCTAATGGCGGAATGTGCAGCTTTCGAATTGCATATTTAAAGCTTCTATATATGGATTGCTGTTTAAATTTTATACGTTACAATGCATATTTGTTTCGAATATTAATTTCAAAATATATATTTTATGAAATTGTTATTAAAAATATGTATCGTAACTAATAAAAAAAATTAACAGAAATCACTTTCAAGAAGTTTTAAATATGCACATCTAAAATTACAGTGCATTCCGCCAAGTAGTTTTTGAGTTATGTTTGAAAATATATCCACATTGCAGTTGTTTTTCGCAAGTATTAAAAATAAATATAATATAGGAGTTCCAAATTTTATCTCTGCATGATTTCTAAACTACTTCACCAAATGACTTGTTTGCTATCCAAAAGTAAAATTTACCGAAAATTCTAAATATGATGTCAAAAGTGAATATTTGCATTAAAAATTTCAAAGTTCGTCATAGTTTAAATATGTACATGGTCTCATTAAGCTTATTCTTTTTAACATAAATTCAAAGAAGAGACAATTCGGGCTATTTTCGTTTTCCATGCAGTAATTTCGCGATTAAAATGTATTGGGTTTATCGTTTTCTTTTGACACTTGTTGTATCACTGTAAAAAATGATTGTCAAATTCACTGCATTTATTGCAGTGGATCGCAACGTAATATTTCCGTATGAAAAAATACCGCAAATATAACAGCAGATTTAACCAGTGTTTCCGATTTCAACATCCTTTCATGCGAACAACCAATCAGATCCCATTGTTCATTTTATTGTCCGGCGTCTGCGCACGCAAAGATATTTTACTAGCATGATCTGCGCAAAGAACTTCTACTTCTGCGTACGAGCTTTTTTCCGCACGACTGCGAAAGCGAGCAAAATGGTGTGT
This sequence comes from Maratus michaelseni, assembly GCA_963931845.1. Classification (NCBI taxonomy): domain Eukaryota; kingdom Metazoa; phylum Arthropoda; class Arachnida; order Araneae; family Salticidae; genus Maratus; species Maratus michaelseni. Next base: position 384,777,676 of record OZ007593.1, read on the forward strand.
TAACGTACGCTTATGAGCCTGCATTGTTTATATATCAGTGTTTAATTACAAATGGTTTTTTATATTTGTATTATATAAACGTGTTTCTAAGGTAAATTTGTAATTTTAGTCCAATTATCTAAATATATATATATATATTATCTAAATTCTTCTCGCCCTTCAGAATTGAAGTGTTTCTATTTTTAGTACTACAAATATATTCTCTCTATATATGTATTTACACATAGTATTATAATGAATATTTGATGTCTCAGTTTTGCCACATTAAAAAAAATTTCTATTAATAAATTCTGAATTCTTCTATACATCATATACAAAGCAGTAAACAAATGTTTTAATGTTAGATTGAATTTCTATACATAAAAGAGTTCCAATGTTGTTTGTCAAAAAATGATGAACTTTATTGTTATTCTAATAATCATCTAAAAATGATAGCTGATTAAAATCAATGATTTAAAAAATATATGGCTTTTAAAATTACAGCAGTTATTTGATAATTTGTACGGAAATATGGCTGTTAAAATTACAGAACGTTTTGTGGTAATTTGTACGGAAAATGGCTGTGAAATTTACTACAACTATAACCATTGAAATGACGGAAAATATGCTATAAAATCTACATCGAATTTTACTGCGATTTTAACGTAAAAACTGCTGGAAACATTGCTGCCAGCAGTTTTTTCAGTAAATTTGACGGTTTTTTTTTCAGTGTATATTGAATTAAAGCATCGTTAATAAAGCATGTTGAAACATTTCCAATTTTTATACTCATTAAAAAATTCAAAGTATAAGTTATTTACCAAGTATTTAAACATAGTTTTATATTTAGATTTGGTACAGCTTTATAACATCAATAACTAGTCCATTTAATTATAAGAATGAAAATTGCATTTAACTCCAAACTAATAAAATATATATTGTTCAACTGCATAGATCCTTTTTAAAATTTAGCAATTTACTTTTGTATTGAATACTATAATTAAATTTGATAATTAAAGCGTTAAATGGGATATATTAATCTGTTTACGTGTATGTCATTTGAAATGAGATTAAATATGAATTTGATTTTGATATATAACAAACATGAGCTTCCATTGTTTAGGTACATTTCTCTATTAGACTCTTTAGCAAATAAAATAATTTAATTAAATTTATCACGTTTATTTTTAATCCTCTTTTCACTCGGAAAAAGAATTCCCAATAACCACTTAACGCAAGATTCATCTTAAAATTTTCTATTTCAGCACATTTATATATTTAAAGAAAAACATGGAAATGAAAGACAATTTAAGTCTTGAAACAAATTTGTATTTTTGTTTCGTTACTGTGAATATTTCAACGCAATTATAATTTTAAACAAATTAATTTTATGATAAATGAAAGCACTTTTAATAAACACGCTATTAACGGATTGAATGGAATTGCTTTTGAATATTAAATTTATATTTTTCATGGCAATATACTTCAAAAACAAATAACTTTGAAAATATATTTAGTACACTTGCATTTTTGAAAATGTCAGCATTTTTTTGAAAAGCAAAATTTTAAAATAAGATAATTTAAAAATTCATTTTGGTATATCCCAAATGGATTTTGAATGTAATATAAATATGTCGTACTTAGGTATTAAAGGAAACGGAATAGTGTTCTTTCAAGAACACCAGCCAACTTTCAAGCAGGTTTTTGAAAAGCTAAACAAAAACTATAACAACAACGAGTAAAATGCAGAGAGAATCGTTACAATTGTAAGGTCTGGAAACACTCGAATAACTCGAGAAATATACATCGGATTGAAAAACGGAAAAATACGTGTTCAGTATTTTAGAAAAATGGCAACTTTTATGTCCCTAAATAGATTTTTCTAAAATATTGAGCACGTATTTTTCCGTTTTTCAATCCGATGTATATTTCTCGAGTTATTCGAGTGTTTCCAGACCTTACAATTGTAACGATTATCATCGCATTTTACTCGATTACAGCGCCATCTACGATGTTTCGAAGAAATTGTTAAATACAAAAGTTACGTATTTTTTCCCGTTTAATCCGAATCTGCAATAAAAAAGGGGGTTGTCATTTAAGATTTCAAAGTTTCTCCCCCTTCCCCCCAGGGAGACAGAGTTTGGGGGGCAACTTTAATATCCCTAAAACGATTTTTCAAAACTATTATACATGCATTTTACCGTTTTTCAATCTCATGTATATTTCTCGAGTTATTTGACCGTTTCCAGACTTTTCGGACACCCTGTATATACTCATACTGGACACATTACAGCTGTTTGACAATTTATGTAGAGTGTTTCAGAAAGCGATTTCGAAACATTAAGTAGGTAAAGAAGGTAGAACATATGAATATAAACCCTATTCACATCCATTAAACAGTATTGCATTGCAACACCATAAGTGAAAAATGAGAAAATCGCTCTATCATTTGCAGCGATAATCTCGTTTTAGTCGTATTCGTCTTTGCTGATAAATATAATTTATAATTTTTTTATTTATTTATGTGGTGCCCGAATCTATTTATCCTAGACCAGATGCGAAGACCAGATGCAAACAGCTTCCCAAGCACCAGACCAAAGTGCAAATTTATGTATGCTAAACGCTATTTTTTAGCTATCTGCAACCAGCCTTTATTTCTTGGCGGATAGCTTTAGGCGTCGATCACTGTCTCTATGGGCCGCGGATTTTCTACTGTTGTCCCCTGATAATTTCACTGCTAGCTATCAAAATAAGTTTAATTGTTTAAATGATGAATGTTGAATTATGTCATATGTAAATAGTCATCTGGTTAGGTGCGTTCGTAATTATATAAATAAGGAGCACCTGTAGTCGTCGCCTGGTCAGTCCATCCATCTGTCCACATATAATAGCGCAAAAACTACTCAACCGAATGAGTTGAAATTTAATATATATAATCACTTCAGAATTTTGTCAAGTCATTTCCAATTTTATGAAAATCGAATCAAAACTTAAAAAGTTATTAATGAAAGTTTTCTTTATTCTGTTAAATCCTATCATACGTAATCTATATAATAAAAGCGCAAGTCATGTGACTGGGGAAAACAAATAAGGGCTAACCACATCTTTTTTCATATGACAAGCGGGCATTTTTATTTAAAATTATTTTCTCGCATAAAATTGCAAAAAAATTACATATTTAGAAAGAACGTTCAAAAAAAATTGTTTGCTTGATAGATGCGTTACATTCAACAATGTATATAGATTCTGAGATAATTTCAGTGGAAATTAGGTTAACCAAATATCTCAATCTATTAGAGCTAATAAACACAGGGGATTCGTTCATTATGAGTCATAAAAATATTAAACCATGGAGGTAATAATTCGCAAAGCAAGATCTCCATGGTGAAAAAAATTCGCATTTAGAAACGGGGCATGCGTAATAATAAAACAAGAACGAAATATCATGCGTCAAGCATAGGTTATGTAACACTTTCCAACGGTTCCAAAATAATTTTACAAATCATACCGTTTAATAAGCTGAAAAATAACATCTAAGTAAACAATTTGGAAAACACATAACATATTTAAAAACATAATTTCAGGAATTTCCAACGTATACAATATTCGGAAAAATATCCGAATACTTTTATTCAGCCGTGTGCATGATCTATAGATTTGTATATATACTACATAGGATGCTAAATTTTAGTTCAGTTAAGAAACGCGTAGCACAGTTTAAAATTCTCGTTTAAGAGTTTCTGTCAATAAACAGAAATGTGTTCGCGAACTTTTGTGCTTCCCTGTATATGATCTACAGAATTTATACACACCACGTTGTGGTAACGTGAGAAATTGTATATATCATTAATTGGTGGCAGCAACTGGGATATGTGATCTAGAGTAAATTAGATTACGGATCTATGTGTTAACCTGATTAAACAGATGAAGAGCCAGTGAAAAACGGACAAGCAGAGTTGTGGAGTCTTGAAGTCTAATTGGAGTCGTGGTTTTTTCTCGGAGTTCTAGAAAGTAGAGAACTGGTAAAAGAACTTTATCGACTAAAGCTGTGTGGTGTATGAACAGTCAACTATAGACTGGGACGTGCTTTAAAATATATCCAGTGGAATGAAGATATGCGGAGTACCATCTGAGTTGTCTACATACGGATCTAAGGTGAATTTAGTGCCCCATCAGTGAAATTAGTGTCTTCAAATCTTCAAAAATCTGTGTGCGTGTCATCTTTAAAAGTGCTTGGAAGCCTGGTATCAGTGTGGAGGAAATATCTGCATCTGGAGGTAAGCTCTTTTATGAAATCTTCTATAGAGGTCTGTTTTAAATTGAATTTTGTGTATAAATTTTAATTTTGGGGAACAAAACTCTATGAGAAATTTAAGAATTCTAGGGAATCTATTATTTTGGTATTTAAATTTTTAGTTAGAATTTTTATGTTAGTTGATTTTCTGGTATCTGTTACGTATACTATTGGGTTAAGAAAATTATATACTTATGTATATGTTAAAATTTACTTGGGGTACAGTAAATTGCTATTGATTAATTGAGATTATTAATCAGGATATTTTAATCATAATTTTGTATAAAACTTTTGGAAATAAGAGTTTTGTTTATATACATTTTATTTATTACAGTAATAAGGTTATAGCTTAATTTTATGGGTATACTATGGATGATTATGATTAAAGTTTCAAAATAAATTGATGTTATATTGTACTGTTGGGTATAAAATTTATTTTGGGGGATATACTCAGTTTGAAAGACGTCACTGTTGCATGAGAATTTGCTATATTAAAATTGTGTCGTTTTTGATTACATTATTATACGTATAGTGAAGAAAATTCTATTTCTGTATTTATTGTATTATTGTAAATTAAATATACCTGATATTTTGAAATTCATTATATTTTGGGGGAAAATATGGCAGACTATTTAGTAAAATATAATAAAAGCGTCTTGCTATTATTAGCAGAGGAATTTGAGACCAGTGTGTCAAAAACGTGTAAAAATCAAGCTATAATTCAGACTATTGTTAGTGCTGAAGATTATAAAGAAAATTACGCAAAACTTCGCTTGCAATATATTCTTGAACAGGAGGCAGAGCGGAAAAAGCATGAAAAACAAACCGAATTAGATCGTAAAGAAAAAGAGAGACAAATTGAAAAAGATCGTCAAAAAAGAGAGAGGCAAATTGAATTAGATAGGATTGCGCAAGAGGAAAAAGATAAACTTAGGAAATTTGAGTTAGATAAACTTGAAATACAACTTGAGGTAGATAAACTTGAAAAACAACTTGAGGCAGATAAACTCGAAAAACAACTTGAGGCAGATAAATTTGAAAAACAGCAACAACTTGAATTACAAAAACTTGAGAAACAACAGCAATTTGAATTAAAAAAATTGCGTATTCAAAATTCTGTGGATATTGTTAGCATTTCATCTAATGAATAAAATGTAGATTTTCATAGAACTCCTAAGGTAAATTTAAAGGATTTAGTTCCGCGCTTTGATTCTAAATTAATTGATATAACTCTTTTCTTTATGATTTTTGAAAGGCAAGCCGAGAAAGCTAAAATTTCTCAGGAAGATTTGGTTAGTCAATTAATTCCTTTATTACCTTCTGATATTGCCGAAATTATAGTCAAACAACCGTCAGACAAATGTGATGATTTTCAACATATAAAGAAAGTTTTGTTAGATAGGTTTAGGCTAAGTACAGGCGCCTTAAAACAAAAATTTGAAACTCATCAAAGAAAATCTGGTGAATTATGAGTGGATCTGATTTATGAGTTAAGAGATTATCTTGATAATTGGTTAGAGTCATTAGAAGTGAGAGATTTTGAATCCTTAAAAGAACTAATGCTCACGGAACAATTAAAAAACGTGTTCCTTTTGAGATAAAAGAAAAAAATATGGATGATTGGTAGAAAATAAAGATTGCTTCTAAACTCGCGGAGAAATCAGATAAGTTTGAGAGTATAAGAAGGGAATTTAAGAGGTCGGATAGAAAACCTTGGGAAAATAAGTCTTTTCAGGATAATCAAAATGATAACTTTAAATCTAAAATTAGAAATGAAATTAAACCCAAATCGGAATTTGAGAATACAAAAGAGAGTGGGAAAACTGATCCATTTAAGAAGGACAATGCTTTCGAAATGCAGAGACAAGTCCAATGTTATAATTGTTTGGCAGTGGGTCACATCCGTCCAAATTGTTCTGAATTGTTAAAAAGTAAATCCAATTATGAGGATAAAAGCATAGCTTGGATGATCACTAATGATGGGAAAAGTGTAAATAATAAGGAAGGTGTGGAAACCGAATTACCTATGGTTGATTTATGCGTGAATGGTAAGAAAGTAAAAGCGATTAAGGACACAGGTTCACAAATTGCGGTTTTTGATGCTAAAGACATTCCGTGGAGTGCGAAAAAAGTGGGAAATGTCTTTCTTATACCGGCCCTCGGAAATAGACAAAAAGCGGATTTGGTGTCAGTGCCGATTGCTTTGATAGAAGATGAAAAAGAGTACGTTGAAAAGAATGTGGTGGTTGCAGTTGTGAGAAAACTAAATTCTCCTCCATTGATAACACCCGTTGTTTATGATTTGTTAAAGTTGGGAAATATGGATAAGCAAAATTCAGTGTGTAAACAAGTGGAAAATCGGAGAGAATTAAATGGGCAGGGAACTCTCAGATTATCTAGCGATCATGAGAAAAAATTTGTTAGAAAAATGGTTGTAAATGAAATCTGTGATTTGGATAATAGGTCTGTTAATGAGACAGGGGTGAATTCACTGGGAGACGTGAATGATAGGAATTTGGAAAAGGGATCTGAGTGGATCGATGTAAAAGATAATGCGTCTCGAATGGATAGTGATAAAAGGTCATGTAAGAGAGGTCAATTTCGAGAAAAGAATTCTGAGCATGATGTAAATATACCCAGGTATTTTGTTGGTAGTATGGGATTTATACATGTTAGAAATAGAATTAGAAAGAAATTGAGTTCACCTATGACTGTGGCCAGAAAAATTAACTCTAGGATGAAGGAAAATAATAGAGTAAATTGGGGGGCTAAATGCCAAGAAAATATGAATGGGAAATCAAAGTTATTCTGTTTTTAAAACGGATCACAAAGAAAGATTTATTAAAATCAAACAAGATTCGGAAAAGAAAAATTATGATTATAAAGTTGTAAAGCGAAATATATTGTCGAAGGGATTTTCTGATAAAAGTAATTTAGATATAGGTTTTCGGGAGAATTCTCTAAATTAAGTTTTATTCTAAATTTGGGAGTACTCATTATTGTAATATCTGTATTGTGTTTATTTATCATTTAATGCTTAATATTTTCGTAATAGTATAACTTCATTAATTTCATAATTGCATAATTTAGTGTGCGTGCTTTTTGTTTGGAGAATTATCCAAAATTAAGTTCTCCAGTAACAAGTTTTAAGAGAATTGTTTTAGGCATTGTGTTGTATAGAGATTCATTCTTTCTTTTTATTATTATTTTTTTTTTGTTAGAATCATGTAAAGTGTAATACGTATTTGGTATTGTATGTATATAGTAAATCCTTTTGACAGTGTGGTCTATCAAATAATGAGTATGGGAATGTATTTGTATTCTATAGGGATTTCATGTGTTATTCTACATTCCTTTATACTTTGATGACCTCTTAAGAAGTTGATTGAAATAGCTTATTGTATACATGTTTATGCCAAATTTCTTCCAGAAATTTTTCCTTAGAGGGGAGGAGTTGTGATGAGTTGACGTGAATCAACTAATCCCTTACTTGTAGAAACAGGATAATCTCCTAAGAATGAAAATAATCTGATAGATTGATGTCTTTTGAGAAAAAAATTCCATTGAATGAAGGACATTGTCATCTGGAAATAAACCCTGCTGGGATGTAGGTGTTGTATGGATGACAATGCTCTCTAAAGCAATTCTTTTGGTACAAAAGAACTAAGCCCCTATGAAGTGGAAATTCAAACTTGGTAAGTAAGGAATTGTCAATCAGAAGAGATTATGGGGCGTTTCTTTCCCTATATAGAAAGACCAGTTTCCAGAAGGCAGGTCACTAAGGGATTTGGAGGGGGATGCAAGAGGTATTTTGAAGAGACGAGCTAGGCAGTTGGATGTTGAACAAGTTGGAGAAAGGTTCTCTTTGAGCGGACGTCAGAATGGTTTATTTTTCTGAAACGGTACCGATACCTTGTGGATATCTTCTTCATCATTTCATTTTATTTTTTTATTTTTTTAATGTGTTAATTGACAATAAAGTTTTTTTCGTTTCAAACGATAATGGATTGCATTAATTATATATGCAATTTGGTTCACGTTACCGCAACGTATTAAACAAAAAGGAAGTTAAATTTTGAAATCGCGTTCAGTAACTTATAACGCACTTCCAGGAATTATTGTTAACAGACAGTAGAGAATTCTTTTGTGTGTCCCTGTAAATGAACGATGACTGCTATACACACACTATTCTGTAGTAAGCCTCTTCTAATGCATCTTAGTGATATATATAAATTTCAATGCGTTTAAAATAGTGAAACATTATTTAAATAAACCGCAGACGATTTTTCTCCATAGACGTAATGTAACGGAATTCTTTTGACTGTCCCTGTAAATTATCTATAAGTGCTATGCACACCCTATTCCATATTAAGCTTCTTGTAATACACCTTAGTGATATATATCAATTACAACGTGTTTGCAATTGTGTAACATCATTAAAATAAACCGCAAATTATTTTTTCCCATAGACCGCAATGCAACGGAATTCTTTTGAGTGTCCCTGAAAAAAAAACTATAAGCGCTACACACTTCAGTTGAAATAGGGAACGTGCTATAGATAACGACAATAACATATAAAAATTGCAAGGATATCCGTGCATATTTACGGGAGTTAGAGAACGGTCAGACGGCCATACGGCCAGACAAACCGAAGTCATAAACACTTTTCAACTAGGTTGGAAAGTTTTAAAAAAGGCATGCTCATTTCGTTTCTAGCAGGCGACATAACTCATTTCACTGAAAGAATGAGGAAGATTTTTTTTTAAATTGTGAAACTAAGTTATTAAACGAACGCACCTCATATGTCTCGTTTAACGTACAATTTCCAGCTTGTCGTATTTATGTTTAATGTATAAATATTAAATGTTTGAAGTATAAATATTGGAATTTGTTTTTAATGAAACTAGCGTAACTGTCGCCAATTTTTCCGTCTCTACATTTATTTATATAATTTTCGGAATCCGTAAATCAAAATAAAGTTTCTAAATATCTTATTTTAAAATTTTATTTTCATGAAAATTTCTGAAATGTTGTGTACCAAATATATTTTCAGAATTATTTTTTTGCGAAATATATTACAAAGCATGAAATTTAATATTCATAAACAACTTGTTTTGAAATGTTCATAGCGTGCCTATTAAAGGCGATTTTGCATATCATAAAATTAATTTGTTTAGAACTAATTGCGTTGAAATATATTCACATGAACAAAACAATAAACAAAAGTTCACTTCAAGATTTAAAATATTTCTCATTTCCATGCTTTTCTGTAAATATGTAAATATATCTAAATTAAAAATTTTAAACTCAAACTTGCGTAAAGTTTTATTCGGAATTCTTTTTCTAAGTGAAAGAATAGCGAAATATAAATGTGGTAATTTTAATTAAATTAATTTTATTGCAAGAAAGTGATATAGATAAATACCTAGACATTAAACGCTTGTGTTTGTTAAATATCAAAATCCCATTCTTACTCAGTCTTATTTCAAATGTCTTACACGTAAACAAATCAATATCTACCATTTAATGTTTTAGTTAACAATACATATTTTATAATTTTTGCGTTAAATGCATTTTTCAATCTTATAAATAAATAGACTGCTTACCTTGGTCGGCCTGTATTGACAAGCTTACTCTGCCGTGGAAACGGACATACTGAAACATGAGTTGGCAAAAAAAAAAAAAAAAAAAAAAAAAAGGAAATTGTACGTCAAACGTGACAAATGAGGTGCGCTGGTACTATAGCTAGTTATATAAATATTCAGATCTTGATGATTTTTAATTCTGTGAAATGTATTCTATTCTGTGTATTATATTCTGTGAAATGTATTTATTTCTGTCATAAAATAAGTATCTCGGTCGCTTGACGATTCAACCTCGAAAGCTCCTATAACAAGAATGCACCGATTAAAAAAAAAAAAATCAAATTTCTTAATAAATATTTTTATTAATATGTTCTAAAGTTTTGATTCGATTTTCATAAAATTTGAAATGTCTCGACAAAATTCTGCAAAGATAATATATCTTTAATTTCAAACCATTCGTTTGGGTAGTTTTTGCGTTGTTATATGCGGACAGACGGACGGACAGACAGACGGACGGAACCAGACGACGACAATAGGTGCTACGTATTTATGTAATTACAACGCACCTAAAAAAGAACGAGGTTCTAAAGTTTCAGCTGGATGCCAAACTAATGTGTCTGGAGAGCACAACACGAAACTCGAAAAAATGCTAAAAAATGTTATAAAAAAAATCATTAGAAATTGAACAATCACAGAGGACAAAAATTGATTATATTGGCCGAAAAAAATGAAACCGTGCCTAATTTTGTTTTATGAATGTGAAAAAATTCACCGCGGTACCAAAAAAAAATCTAAAAATCGTAGGAAAAACTGGTAAAAAATTCAAAAATTGATATAATTATTAGGAATAAACTTTATTGAAAAGGGAACGAAATTTACAATATTGGGATAAGAGATTGAAATAAGAATAATTTTGCTAATGCGGAAAAAGCTCCGAGAAACGGGAAAAGCGTGCTTAAAAAAAAAATAAAAAATAAATAAATAAATAAATAAAAATACAAGTAATGCAATCAAAGAATCTGAAAACAGCGTTCAAAGTGCACAGCTTAGTGCATACAGGTCAAAATCCTGTCAAATCGTGTTGCTCTGCGTATGGGTGTCTCTTCAGAACAAATCACACACACACACAGACACATACAGACAAACATCTATCTTTATTACTAAAGATTAAAGTTTATAATAGTATATAGTTTATAGCTCATAGATTATATAAATTTCGAACTTTTTTTAAACATTCTGTAATTTTGTTTGTTCATTAAAATTAGCATAATAAAATATATTTGTTAAGTAATTAGTAAAATAAATGATTTCTCCGTTTTAAAATTAAAGTATCGATATTTACATAAAAGTTTAGTGCTACGGCCCATATTTTCTCAGATTGTATCACTTAAAAATATTTCAAAGTAATAACAATAGATAGTTAAATGTAATTAAAATAAGTTGGAAATTGTACGTTAAACGTGTCAAATCAGGTGCAATAACTAGTTTTACAATGTAAAAAAAAATCCTCCTTATTATTTCAGTGAAATGAATTATATCGACAGTTGTGAGCGAAAGGAGCATGCCTTTTCTCTTCTTATGATGTAGATGCGATTTTTTTTCGACACCAGGCAGCGCTGCAAAATTCCCCATGGAGATCTTGCTTTGCGAATGATTACCTCCATGATTTAATTTTTTATGACTCATGATGAACGATTCTCTTGTGTTTATTTACTTTAAAGGATTGAGATATTGGCAACCTAATTTCAACTGAAGTTATCTTAGAATATTTGAGTGTAACTCATCTCTCAAATAAACAATTTTTTTTGAATGATCTTTCTAAAAATGTAACTATTATGCAATTTTATTCGAAAAAATAATTTTTAATAAAAATGGCCTCCTGGCATATGAAAAAAGAAATGACCAGGTATTTGTTTTCCCCAGTCACATGACTTGCGTTTTTATTATATAGATTACGTATTTTATAGGATTTATTAGAATGAAGAAAACTTTTATTATATCTTTTTAAGTTTTGATTCAATTTTCATACAAAGTGAAATGACTCGACAAAATTCTTCAACGATTATATATATATATTAAATTTCAAATATTCGGTTGGGTAGTTTTTACGCAGTTTTTACGCTGGACAGACGGACGGACCAGACGACGATTATAGGTGCTACGTATTTATATAAATTACGAACGAACCTAAAAAAGCCACTTAAATGGATAGTAGACAGTTTTAAGATTATCGAAGTAAAAATACCGTAAGCGGGCAAAGATGTTCACTGATATATAGTATCATAATTTTTTTCTATTTATTTTGTGATACTTAAATAATTTTAATTATGTTTTTCCCTCGTAAAATAAAAAAAATTTTCAAGATTTTTAAAACAGTCTAGTTCGGCTTTTACAATTTTAATTTTAGTCAACTATTAATTTTTAGTCATTTAATTTCATTTTTTGGATTTAATAATGATTCTATATGATAAAAAAACTTTCTTAATAAGTGGCAGGGGGAATTCGTATAAGTAGGTTCATATCAGAGGCATTCACTTTAAAAGTTCTATAAAATGTGGCAACAGTATCAAATGAACTTACTTTATTATTTTCCCAACAATTTATAAGTTTTTACTTTTTTGGAACAAAAGTGCTTTTAACTAATCCTCTTATAGCACGAGAGCTTACCTATTTTTGTAACTTTAAACATTTTCATTGTTGAGATTTGGCACACGCAATAGATTTATTATACAAAAAGTCAAGACTTAAGTTTAGACAAAGTAAGCTTTAAAAACGAGTTAATTACCAGAATTGCAGACTAATACAAAATGTTAAATAACATTTCATTTCTTTTGGTTTTAGATTTTTGTGGGATAAAAAGATTAGTAGTGATTGTTTAAAATAAATGTTTTAATTTCTTTAGGGTGTTTTTTTTTCTTGTTGGTGAAAAACAATAAACAATTTGTATGCTCATTTATATGCTGTTCGATTTAAAAGAATAATAGTACTAATAATAAATTGAAAACTTTCGCAAGAAAGTGCATATTATTTTGTAAGAATTTAAAATTCGCAGACGTTGTCAAAAATCTAAAATGTAATAGCGAAACTTTTAATCCATGAATTTGGAATACGTTGTAAAGTCTCCATTTAATTAATAGATTGACTACTACTTTTCTAATTGTGGATACCAGATGAGACTTTTCATCGTAACTATTTTTTTTCTTACGCCTAGATAATCCTTACTCCCCTCACAGACAATAAAGCAGACTCAGTGTCGCGTATAGTCAAAGATACGTGACAGAAAAATTCCTTTTGGCGCGGCGAGGAGATGATTAATTCGTTTCACTTTTCGAAATCCTTGAAATGGAGGATTTCTCAGGACTGCTATAGACTGTAATTGCAACGAGTGGCGTCAGTTTAAAACTTAATTTTTCCAATCAGAGCGGCCGAACGACTCGATTGGAACTCTTAGCTAAACCAGTAAACGACCAATTCTCCTCCCCCTCTGACAAGAGACGGAGAAGAGATATTTTTAGACAGTCTGGATTGAGAGCGTAGTTGTAAAGTTTCGGAAAAACTTCGGATCGTTAACGAAAAGGGGGGGAGCCCCTTTAACTGAGATGATGGAGACATGCATCTCATGAACGGCACGCCCGGTGCCTATAGTTGCAAACCGCTACCATTGCGGGCAATATCAAAAGAGACACCCTGTCTCTCTCTAATTCGATTTCTGACTCACTAAGGGGCGGAAAGTCCTGATCAGAAGCACAAACTGTACTCTCAATTTATAGTTTGGACTTAAATACGAAAGAACATTTACGGTTCTGGACATTGTAAATGACAGAACTCATGCGATTTTCAGTATAACCTTTTCATATCTTAAGTGCTTTATAACCTAGAAGGAAAAAAAAATATTTTATGGAAATACAGTGACCTAGTCCGTTTCACGCTACTCTTTGATGAATCATCGCGCATACAGGTCTTTACAGTGGTGGCAGCTCATGCGATATGTCATAAGCATTAAAGGGCTGTAACCAGGCTGAGTTAGAAGCAAGAGCGGAAAATAATTGAAAGCTGAATCTGAAAGACAGAGCAGTCGGAGCCCTGACTTCAGTGACGGAATCCAGTGACGGAGAGCATCGACCGAGAGAATTCCTGGAAAGTCACCGAACTCCCAGGAAGCTGAGGAGAATTGACAGTTTAGGAGCCCTCATCACAACAACGAATGTGGGTTGTCGGATTTCAGACACCAGCAGTGCTTGAAAGTAGACGGAACCCTTGTCGGAATGGAGGTGCCTGACGGATGACCAAAAAAAAAAAAAAAAAAAAAAAAGACATTCAGGATATTTAGAATTTTTATTTAGTTCATTTCATCAGTAGAAAGCTTAGTCTTTTGTTACATTATAGCAGTGGGAAAAACGTGAACAGGGGCGCGCGTTTTACAGTGCCATGACAACGAATGGATGAAGTGTGGAGGACGAATGTCCTTGAAAAGACAATTGACATAACATAATGCATAGCATCTGTTAGGTAGCTTTCAATACAATAAAAGAAAACTGCCCAGTTAAACTGACGGCATTGAGCTCACAGGCTATTCACACTAACTGTAAATTATATTCTTATTTCAAAGAATTTGAAATAAGCCCTCGAAAAATGAAGAAATCGACAATATATTAAGAGGGGGGAACCATCCCCCGTTTCTCCTTCTTATAATTAACCAATGAATCCATAAAACTAATTCAGAGAAGCGCCTTACCACAATGAACCTATATACAAAATTTGAAAAAATTGGATAATTCTGCATGAAAAATCCATTTATCTAAATTAAGGGGGGGGGGGTTAGGCCCCCGTCCCCCCTTTATACTTAACCAAAGAACCCCCAAAACTAATCAGAGAAGCGCCTTATCACAATGAACATATATATAAAATTTGAAGAAAATCGGATAATTCTGCTTAAAAAACCCATTTATCTATATCAAGGGGGGTTAGTCCCCCCCGTTCCCCCCTTTATACTTTACCAGTGAACCCCCAAAACTAATCAGGGAAGTGCCTTACCACAATGAGCCTATATACAAAATTTGGAGTAAATTGGATAATTCTGTATGAAAAACTCATTTATCAAAATTAAGGGGGGGTAGCCCCCGTTTCCCTCTTTACACTTCACCAATGAACCCCCAAAACTAATCAGGGAAGCCCCTTACCACAATGAGCCCATATAGAAAGTTTGAAGAAAATCGGATAACTCTGCATGAAAAAAATCATTTATCTAAAATAAGGGGGGAGGAGTAACCCCCCGTTACCCCCTTTATAGTTAAACAATCAATCCCCAAAACTAATCAGGGAAGCGCCTTATCACAAGGAACCTAGAAACAAAATTGGAAGCAAAACGGTTATTTCTGTCAAGAGTTATCGCGTTACGTACGTACATACGTACATACATACATACAGAACGGGCGGGCGCATAAGCTCTCAGGCTTTGATAGCCTGTTAGCTAAAAAAGTATAAAGCTACCTACCTATTGCAGCCGTTCGGAGGAAAGCAATTCCGGAAAATTTTGATATATTTTCACCGATCATGACCCCCAAACCCCAAAACCACCCTCAGTTCAAATGTTGATTTATATATATATATATATATATATATATATATATATATATATATATATATATATATTATCCTACTCAGCTTAAATTAAGCGAAAATGATTTAATTAATAATAATATAAACTTTCTTGACTTAAAAATTAATATTACTAATAATTATAAATTAATTTTTGATATTTATGATAAGAGATTTGATTTCCCATTTGAAGTAAATATTTTTACCAATTTTGCTTCATGTTTACATAAATCTGTTTATAAAAATATAATTATCAATTATCTACATCGTATAAAATACTTATGCTCAGATATAAATAAAAACAAAAATATTAGATATATTCGAGATCAAGCAAAAATATATGGTTATCCAATTTTTATGATAAATTCAATCATCAACTCTTTTAAATAACATTTATTATATAATTTAAATATAAACAAGGTATGTAATAAATTATTGTTTTAGTGTGCGATAACATATAACAAAAGATATAGAAAATAATAATTATAACATACATTATTATAATTATAACATATTAGGAAATTTAATATTTAATATTTGTTTGAACATTATATACACTTTATATAGAAAATTACAATTATAACATACATAATTACAATTATAACATATTAGGAAATTTTAATATTTGATTGAACATTATATACACTTTGTATAGTTGTGATTGTGCGTTTCCGATCACCTCTGTTTAAGGTGTTATTGATGTGCAGTTTTCATACATTTATAAATTAACTTATACAATAACAAATTAAATTATACATGGATAACATTGGTGATTATAACTCATAAACATATCTATTTGCAATATATATAAATATAAATATATATAGTTTTTATTTTTGTCTATGAATAATTAAATTTAACAAGTATTTTAATTACTGCATTGCATTAATTTGACTGAAAAACAGTAATAATACTATTAATTATCAATTTTATAAATTTTGAGATATTTTGAATTGTTTATGAATTATTTAATTAGATATTTAAATTAATCTATGAAATATAAAATATATTTACAATGTAGTATAAATTAAACATTAATTATTTAATAACAAGTCTAATATATATTTAAGTAGTAGTAAAAATAAAACATTAATTATTTAATAATATGTCTATAATATCAGTGGATTAACACAGCTGGCAGCAAAAACAATTTGAATTAAAATAATATCTCTTTTACATAATATATTCTTGTTAAGAATATCTGAAATGCTGTGCAAGTTGAATTAATTCTGTGTAGATTTATTCATATAGTAGTATTATATTTTATTTGAATTTAAAGTAAAACTACAAGTTAGTATTGTTTTAAGTTTATTTATATAATTAAATCTAATGAAGTGAGTATGTAACTAATAAAGTGGATATCTAACTAAATATTAATTATGAATTATTATAATACCAATAGATGGCGACACTTTACCTTTCAGGTAGTTGATGATAATATTGTTAATATTATATTTAATTTAACTATAGAGGGAGCTATTGATTGTATATTAATTTTACTTTCAGGAATTAAAATTGGATGGAGTAATATATATTCACGGATATAATTTTGTTATAAGTGTATTAAAACCAGAATTATTTTGTGTGTTTTTGAATCATTTTGTGTTTGGGTGTCATCGATGATGTTGTTGTGTTTTAAAAAAAGTGTGCTCTCAACTTGTCTTTCAAATCATTTCTCTCAACTCGACTTAGTCAACATGTATGATGCATTGCCATGTGGATGTGAATATTATGCAGAAGTTGTGACATTTTAAGGATTATGTATAATTATTGTGAGTAAAATATTTTATCTACACTTTACGCGTTCATATTTCCAATTTTATTATTTCAAAACTGTTATCTCGTGGTAATTTCCGGCGGTGTTAAATACAGTTTTTGGGATAATCGATGTGAGTGAAATATATTGTATATTCTTAATGGTTTTTTATTTCCTATTTAAATATTTCCAAATTTTAATATTTCCAATTGTTGTCTGGTAATAATTCAGTGTACCTGGATGATTCTACTGATCTTAGCATTATGCCAGTAGAATTATGAAACACTGAATTATTATTTAAAACACATGTGGGTGCATCCAGGCTGATGAGTACATGGCATGTGTTTTTTCATATCCAATTCATATTTAATTCTCATGTGGTCCAATTTTCCATTGTATATGGTTCATATTTAATTTATTAATCCATTTGTATTTACTTAATTGCAACTCCAATTTATAATTTTTTTTCCCTTTCTCTCTATTTCTTTTTTCTTTTTTCAATATTCTTTAGGTATGAGTAAAATTTGGCCAATTACCATTGAAGCACAAGCTATGGTAATATTATGTTTGCACATGTTAATTATTAGCTATGTGGTATTCTGTATACACAATATCATTAATTATCTCTTTGGAGATTTAAGTAGAATGATAATAGAACTTGATATGCTTTTTTGAAATTCATAGATATTATAATTATATATATATATATATATATATATATATATATATATATATATATCCATATATATATATATATATCTGACCTATGTCATACGATAACGCCCGTATTTATAAATCGATTTTGATGAAACTAATTGTGTGTATTAAGGTCACTAATGTCTCGACCGAGTTCGTTGGCCAGCTTGGTCTGCCATTTTATGTCAAGATGGCGGCCATTTCAAAATTTAAAACTAAAATAAATATACAAAAAAGTTAAAAATTCAAATTTATTTTTTAATTACGTGTTAGGCCTTGATACAAGGATTCCAGAGCATTTTTTGGTTTACCTCTATCTTAAAAAATGGCTGAGATAGAGCAGTTTGAAATTCTAGGGTTTCTGACATTTTGAAACAAAACAGCACATTAACGCGATTACTCGCAAATTATTTTCTTTCATTGTTGTAATAATTTTCCCAATCATACGCATAAAACTATATATTCATATCCGTTAGCGCCAAATTCTCGCCAAAATTGGCGACATTTGGCGAAATATCGCCAAATTTGGCGACCAAAATAAGTCTTCATAAATGAAGCCAATTTGGCTATTGCTCAATAATTTGGCGAATTTCTTATTCAAATTCAGTATTAACGAATCTTTTGTAAACGTTTCTTTGCATTTTAGCTTGCTGTTTTCGTGTAACATTAGCTAAAATTTTAAAACGAAGATATAGGAAAGCTACTTTTTCCTCCCGGTACAGGCCGGAAGGACTTTTTAATATACAAGAAACTGAAACCCCTATATGTTGGAATGTGTAGAAGTTAAAGAAAGCTATCTGAAACAATAAAATTGGTATAATTTTGGTAAATAATATTTCTAAAATAATCTATCTATCTATCTATCCATCTCACTCTCTCTCTCTATATATATATATACGCAGACCGCGGGTGCTTGTGTGTGGTAGTAGCCCCGAGTCACCCATCGTGCACTATGGTGGATGCATGTCGGTAGCAGTAGGGGTGTGAATATATGGTGATTGAAAGTGGTCGATTTAGGGCATTTTCATATTTCGAACAAAGTGTTCTAAAAATGTTTAGAATATTCTTCAACCGGACTTGGTTCATTCAACTTAACAGGGACTAATTAAGCTATAGATAACAAAGTAAGATGATTTCGCTCCCCCTAGCGGTATAATTTGAAACTAAACGATATTGCAGCGCGTGCGTAGCACGACAGCTATACAAGGCCGTAAGCAGCGGGAATGAGTACCGGAGTTTCGTTCGGAAAGATGTTTGTTTAGAATAGAATGTGCGACTATTCCGCGACTACATAGCCGAACCATATAGCGTGACTATTTAGCCGAAAATGACTATTTTTATTGAAACCGCAATAGAAAGTTACGGATTTCCGGGCAACGCCGGACAGATCAGCTAGTCTATTATAAAATCTCTTTTATATTTAATTAATTCAACCTTGTATGTCGTGCAAATGTACCTTCGTCAAAGTTTTCAAGTTTTGAGGAAAGGGTAAAGAAAAACTTTAAATATATATATATATATATATACGTACATAAAATGAAATTTTTGTTTCCTAGATTTTTTTTTATTTATCTTTATATCATTTCTGACATCTCATTTTCTTTGTATGACAAATACATAAAAATAAAATTTTGAAATAATGTTTCGACAAGAAACTGCCAATTTTCTGTCAAATAAATCTTTCTAAATAATTGTATTTTTGTTTTTCTAAGTTATATATCACGGAAGGTAATTATTTTGGTGAAATATACTTTTAAAGCGTTATAGAAAACCAAACAAAACAATACATCTATTTTTTAAATATTTATAGCAAATAAGATTTAAAATTAAAATATGAATAATCATGTATGTTATAATCAAAATATTTATAATCATGTATAGTATAATCAGGTATTGTATAATCAAAGTATGATTATTTAGAATACAATAAAATTTTGCATATACTACTCATGAAGAAAATAACCCCTAAATTACATTCTGCGCAAGCATATGAAGTGAGAAGGAAATTTTCCAAAGAAAGTTGAAATTTTATTGTGCATATTTGCAACGTTTAGAAAAAATATTATTTAATTGTTAACCTCATAAAAACTCATCTCCATTATTTTTATTCACTTACATTTTAAAATTCAATTACTTAATAAAAGATTTAACTTAAGGTTCTATACTGATTTAAATAATAAAAATAATATATCAATGTAGAACAAACACAGAATGTCTCTCTATAAAATCCAATTTATACGAAATAATGCGAGCAGAAATTGGGATAAATATTTGGACGTGCTAAATATGCATAATTCAACAATATAACATAATTTCACTACATGCATTAAAAAGAAAAAAAATATTATATATAAGATAATGTTTCTTTTCCAGAAAGAAAATGTATTTCGTACAATTTATTTTCGCTTAAGACTTGATTCTTATGTTCTTAGTAGTTTTTTCTTTTTTTTTCCAAGTTGAAAAAAAAAATGTTTAAATAATTATCACAACTTGTATTTAATTGTATTTTGCATAAAATATTTCTTTTACTGATAAGGTAACGACTAAACATTTTTGTAAAGGGAAATATTCTGGATTAAATTTCGGAAAACTAATATTCAAATAATATCTGCTGGAGCCTAATATTTTACAAATAAAAAGAATATTTTATAAAAGACATAGAAATGTTCTTCCTTAAAATCTAGCGTTAAAATTATTGAGAAAACGTGTAATCCGACAAAATGTAGTATATTTGTACAAAGCGAATTTGTGTAATTTCACTTCCTAAAGACACTTATTCCCTCTGAGATATTTCTTTTTTTTTTTTTTTACGACCAATAAAATAACATTTTATCCCATTCAATAATACGACGGTTAGATAAGAGCCAGAAGAAGTAAAAAATTGGAATAATAGGAATTGGGTCGTAGATGATATTATCCAGTATTACTCCATCCCCAAAATATATAATAAAATAATTGAAATAAAAAAAGATTTTAAATGTTTTTTCTTTTTTTTTTTTTTTTGCTTGGAGATAATGGAAAATTCGTTTTTTCACGATTGTTCTTTAGTACTATTGTGAAAGATTTTTATTTTTTATTTTTATGAGGTAGCATTGAAGTTTAACTAATCAGATTATTGGTAAAAGAATTGTTCTAAATTAAAATAATGATTTTCACATTCTAGTGCAATTTTTATTGATAAGATTTTTAGTATATGGGAATAAAATATAATATATTTCATGGATGGATTTAGAAAAATAACTCATACAATACTTAATAATTAAAATCAATGTAGGGGTATTTTAAGTTTTTAATTACAAAAACATATATAAATACATTTATACGCAGCGGCCAAAAAGTTAGTCTCATGCAATAACTTACTAGTTAATTAGTCCATATTTTGCATGAATAATAGGTTCAACATGTCCTGGCATTAAGTGAATGTGTTGAGGATATTTGCATTGATTTGAAGAGTTTCTGCATGGATCATTTGATTTTTGTGATTCCGCTTGACTTTTTGTCCTAGATAGTCTCCCAAATTTTTATTGAATTCAAACTTGGAGACGAGATGTCACTGAATGTAGCATTCTTCAGAATACTCGTCCAACCCGCCAGAAAAAAAATTCAACCCGATGCATTTGACTGTTACCATTTTGGAATATTTATTTGTGCATAAATTGATTATGAGAAAGATGAACACCCACAAAAAATTATAAACCCACTTTGTGCTTCTACCAATCACTAAAAAGTGACTACCTGAAAAGGCTTCATATAGCCAGCTATAGATTATATGCTTGGCATTATTACTGTAAAGGCAGTAACTAGACATAATCGGACAAAAGGCATTTTTCCCGTTCTTTGCAGCTCCATTTCTTATTCCACTTAGTCCATTGCAATTGTGTATTTTCCTGGGTTCGTATTAGAATTTTTAATTACGTGACTCCTTGCTCCATTTATCCATAACATCTAGTTTCCTGCTAGAAGTTCACTCTCAAACTGAAATGTGTGATCTGGCATTGATGATTTACATCAAATAACAAGGTTTTCAATTAATTTGCAAGCACTTGTTGTTGAAATTTTTGGCAATGTTGATCAATGAATATTTTCTTTCAACAGTAGTTCACCCGTTGCTTTTATTTCAACTGCATTTCTATACATTGTTTAAAATCAAGTTTCACTGCACTGTGTAATACATTAGACAATTCAACGCCTTCGTTTAAAGAAACTATTCCGCACTGTAAAAAATGACCAATGTTTCTTATTTTATGAAAATATGCTAAAACCACGAACGAAAATATAATATAATCTTCTGAGTTATCCGAAATTTCAGATAGCATGTTACATTGTCTTTTGAATCCCCAGAAACGAATACATTTTCAAAATTTAAAGAATAATTTATAAAACAAATTATTTTTAGCTGCCCGAATTTTTCAGAAACGTTTCCGAAGGGTTTTTATAGTGTATTAATTAGTGTCCTCAATTAATTAGTGTATTAATACCTGTTTTTCGAATGTTATCCATTCTCAAGTACACATTTTCAGCCGCATAAGTTAATTTATACATGAAAGAGTACAGAAATAATCTTAATTTTAATGTTATTGCTAACGCTGTTAATTTTGCATGTTTGTCTGTTAAACAATTTTTTTAACCTGAAAATGTTTACTTCAGAATTCATAGCATTCCATAAACAGGTATTCCAGCCTGAGGACACTAATTAATACACTATAAAAACCCTTCGGAAACGTTTCTGAAAAATTCGGGCAGCTAAAAATAATTTGTTTTTATAAATTATTCTTTAAATTTTGAAAATGTATTCGTTTTTGGGGATTCAAAAGACAATGGAACACGCTATTTGAAATTTCGGATAACTCAGAAGATTATATTATATTTTCGTTCGTGGTTATAGCATATTTTCATAAAATAAGAAACATTGGTCATTTTTTACAGTGCGGGTTAACTCCCAAAAGCAATTACTCATTTCTGCTACTTAGTTATGGCTATACATGTATAATTCAAAATTCCTAAGTAACAGGAGTATAAAACATAACATCCCATACACATTTCACGATCCCCTTATAAATTCATTGGATTGCTTCAAAACTTTAGCATCATCATTTATCAGAAAGTATTTTAATTTTTCTACGATATGTGTAAATATAGTGACAAAGGACATAAGTTCTATGTAACGACATGGAGTATTTCATATGCTAGGCGCTTTTTCTTTCTAGATTCTGTTTAATCACTTTAACGATTCTCTCGCTACTCGAAATTGGTGGTGTCGCTTCTTGTGAATTGGCAGGAAAATGTAACAGAAGTAAAGATAATTACTCACTTCTCTTGTCTCAGCTACTGTTTTTTATTTTATTCGTACCACTTTTTGAAAAATAATATCTGCCATAAACTTATACTAGGATGTTTTTTGAGAAATCTACCACAAAGAATTTTTTTTGTAAATTGTGGTACGATTGAATATAAAAATATACAGATTATTTTTCTTATGTAAGCTTTTGTTATTACTGGATATAATTTTTTTCTTCTTCAGAAAATTTATATACAGTCCCTGGCCAAATTATTAGACGCAGTTGTTTTTATTATAATTTGTTAAATATCTGGAAAGATACATGAGGAATTATCTTGAAACTTTAGGAGTGTAAACAACATGATAAACGTCATATATTTCCCAGAAGATTTCTTCTTGCAACCCCATAAGGGGCCGTCAACAAATTGAAGAAAAACGAATACGTTTTTGATAACCCTGTAAAAACCAATATCACAAAAGCGTTGAAACGGTATCACACGCTTAGGAGGCTTATTGTAATAATTTGGGTTCATTTTTATGAAGATAGCATGTATACTCGAAGAGAAATTCAGGTTTTTATAAAAACGGTCCTAAATTTTACGAAGTTTTTTGCTTATAATTTGCAGAGTTTTTAATATAAAAACAAGTTATTTTCAGAAAATATGACAAACAAAATTATACACAATACCCTGCAATCAGAATTAAAAAAAAATAATAATTGCATGAAAAATGAGCAGGTTTACTAAATATTTTTTCACTGCGCATGCGCGAATTCAATCAAAATATACTGTGCATAATATATTAGCAAAATATATAGAACAACTTTTATGAAAGTCTCAAAAACATAGCTTGAAAATTCTGACAGTGATCGTCGATAGAATAAGCTCGAAATTCGCTGTTTCCAAAAGGAAGCAAAAAGATGAGGGGTTGTATCAAATATAGAATGAGAGATGCTTCATTCTATTTATGTCAACTTTCAAAAGCTAGTATATTTGGATACAACCCCTCATCTTTTTGCTTCCTTTTGGAAACAGCGAATTTCGAGCTTATTCTATCGACGATCACTATCAGAATTTTCAAGCTATGATTTTGAGACTTTCATAAAAGTTGGTCTATATATTTAGCTAATATATTATGCACAGTATATTTTGATTGAATTCGCTCAAGCGCAGTGAAAAAATATTTAGTAAATTTGCTCATTTTTCATGCAATTTTTATTATTTTTTAATTCTGATTGCAGCGTATTGTGTATAATTTTGTTTGTCATATTTTCGGAAAATAACTTGTTTTTATATTAAAAACTCTGCAAATTATGAGCAAAAAACTTAGTAAAATTCGGGACTGTTTTTATAAAAACCTGAATTTCTCTTCGAGTATACATGCTATCTTCATAAAAATGAACCCAAATTATTACAATAAGCCTCCTAAGCGTGTGCTACCGTTTCAACGCTTTTGTGATATTGGTTTTTACAGGGTTATCAAAAACGTATTCGTTTTTCTTCAATTTGTTGACGACCCCTTATGGGGTTTCAAGAAAAAATCTTCTCGGAAATATATGACGTTGATCATGTTGTTTACACTCCTAAAGTTTCAAGATAATTCCTCATGTATCTTTCCAGATATTTAACAAATTATAATAAAAACAACTGCGTCTAATAATTTGGCCAGGGACTGTAAATCATTTAAAAAAGACATTTTATAAAATAAGTTATATTTTATTAGTAAAATATTATTTTATTGCTCATTATTGTCAGTATTGCATTTATTATTTTCCTTTTTAAAAAAATCATTCTATATAGAAAATGATGCTTGAACATTCTTGGGAGGAAATTTTAGGACTTTTTTTACAACACTACAATAATTTAAAATTTATTTACAAAATATGCCATCTTGTTTTTTTTTTAAATCATTTGCGTGTTTAAAATTATCAATTTATAGTAATTGAATAAATTTTGACATGTTTTGAAGACATGTTTTTGCTTTAGCTTTCCTATTTTGTTTTATTAAAAAATCATTGTATGTGCAATATCAACTAGAGCACCGTCTCAGACATAAACTCTTTAAATATGCGAGGTTTTAGAGCCTACTTTTATCCATAAAGGTTGTATTCAGCTTTCTTTTTTAAATTGGTAATGTCTTCCTACTGGTAAAATCTTATAATTTTGTATAACAAACATTTATGTTTGTATATATCTGTGTATTTATGCACAACAAAATGAAAATAGATGGATACCCTTATGCAGGGCTGTAAAAGCTGGGATCCAATGGGCCGATCGAAGCATACGAATAAAATGTAGGCGAAGAATACTAATAAAATTTAGTGGTGACAATCCGCCCATTAGCGCCCAGTATTTACACCCCTACCCTTGTGCATAACTATTTATACGTACGCATTAATTACCAGGTAGTTATAACATAAGAATCACTATTTGGAGCTGTCTGTAGCTTGAAGGAATAATCCGAATAACACCAAAATCGGTACACTTACTATTCGAGAAGGGAGAAGAAGGATGGAACAATAAAAAAAAAATACTTGCAATAAATCACAGAAAGATGACGCTTTTGAGTGTGAAATGTAATCTATACTAATATTATAAAGGAGTAAAGATTGTTTGTTTGTTTGTTTGTTTGTTTGTAGGGGGTAATCTCTGGAACTACCGAACCGATTTCAAAAGTGATGGTGGCAAATTGATGGTGACAACCCCTGCTCCAACATAGGCTATATTTTATGTCGGTGCCACTAACCCCAGGGGGTGCAGGAGCAAAAAACGTTCTAAAATTGCCATTTTTTAGCTATCAAACTGGCTATCAAGCCCTGAGAGCTTGCCAGCCGGTTCTGTATGTATGTATGTACGTACGTAATGCGATAACTCTTCATAGAAATATCCGTTTTCCTTCAAATTTTGTTTATAGGTTCACTGTGTTAAGGCGCTTCCCTGATTAGTTTTCGGAATTGATTAGTAAGGTATAAAGGGGGGGGAATCGGGGGGGCTAATCCCCCCTTAATTTATAAATGGGTTTTTCATGCAGAATTGTTCCGTTTTCCTTCAAATTTTGTTTATAGGTTCACTTAGTTAAGGCGCTTCCCTGATTAGTTTTCCGGATTGATTAGTTAAGTATAAAGGGGGGGATCGGGGGGCTAATCCCCCCTTAATTTATATAAATGGTTTTTTCATGCAGAATTATTCCGTTTACCTTCAAATTTTGTTTATAGGTTCATTGGGTTAAGACGCTTCCCTGATTACTTTTCGGGATTGATTGGTTAAGTATAAAGGGGGGAACGGGGGGCTAATCCCTCCTTAATTTATATAAATGTGTTTTTCAAGCAGAATTATTCCGTTTTCCTTCAAATTTTGTTTATAGGTTCACTGTGTTAAGGCGCTTCCCTGATTAGTTTTTCGGGATTGATTGGTTAAGTATAAAGGGGGGAACGGGGGGGGGGGGGTTAATCCCCCCCTTAATTTATATAAATGGGTTTTTCATGCAGAATTATCCCATTTCTTTCAAATTTTGGTTAAAGGTTCACTGTGTTAAGACGCTTCCCTAATTAGTTTTCGGGATTGATTGGTTAAGTATAAAGGGGGGAACGGTGGGCTAATCCCCCCCTTATTTTATATAAATGGGTTTTTCATGCAGAATTATTCCGTTTTCCTTCAAATTTTGTTTATAGGTTCACTGTGTTAAGGCGCTTCCCTGATTAGTTTTCGGGATTGATTAGTTAAGTATAAAGGGGGGGAACGGGGGGACAATCCCCCCCTTAATTTATATAAATGGGTTTTTCATGCAGAATTATCCCAATTCCTTCAAATTTTGTTTATAGGTTCACTGTGTTAAGGCGTTTCCCAGATTAGTTTTCGGGATTGATTGGTTAAGTATAAGGAGGGAACGGGGGGCATATCCCCGCTTATTTGATATAAATGGGTTTTTCATGCAGAATTATTCCGTTTTCCTTCAAATTTTGTTTATAGGTTCACTGTGTTAAGGCGCTTCCCTGATTAGTTTTCGGGATTGATTGGTTAAGTATAAAGGGGGGGGGACGGGGGATAATCCCCCTTAATTTATATAAATGGGTTTTTCATGCAGAATTATTCTATTTGCTTCAAAATTTGTTTATAGGTTCATTGGGTTAAGACGCTTCCCTGATTAGTTTTCGGGATTGATTGATTAAGTATAAAGGGGGGAACGGGGGGCTAATACCCCCATTAATTTATATAAATGGGTTTTCGATGCAGAATTATCCCATTTCCTTCAAATTTTGTTTATAGGTTCACTGTGTTAAGGCGCTTCCCTGATTAGTTTTCGGGATTGATTGGTTAAGTATAAAGGGGGGGGGGGAACGGGGGGCTAATACCCCCTTATTTTATATAAATGGGTTTTTCATGCAGAATTATTCCGTTTTCCTTCAAATTTTGTTTATAGTTTCACTGTGTTAAGGCACTTCCCTGATTAGTTTGCGGGATTGATTGGTTAAGTATAAAGAGGGGGGGGGGGGTACGGGGGGGGGCTAATCCCCCCCCTTAATTTATATAAATGGGTTTTTCATGCAGAATTATCCCATTTGCTTCAAAATTTGTTTATAGCTTCATTGGGTTAAGACGCTTCCCTGATTAGTGTTCGGAATTGGTTGGTTAAGTATAAAGGGGAGGAACGGAGGGGGCTAATCCCGCCTTAATTTATATAAATGGGTTTTTCATGCACAATTATCCGATTTTCTTCAAATTTTGTATATATATTCATTGTAATTAGAGATTTACCTGATTAGTTTAAGGGTTTCATTAGTTAACTATGAGGGGGGTGACGGAGGGATGACCCCCCCCCCCCTTAATATATTGTTTATTTCTTTATTTTTCGATGGGCTTATTGCAGATTCTTTGAAATAAGAGTATAATATACAATTAGGGTGAATAGCCTGTGAACTCAACGCCCTCAGTTTAACTGGGCAGTTTTATTTTTATTTTTTATACTGAAGGAGCTAGAAATTTGAAATTTGTCATTGTAGTTACTTATAAGATGTAAATGCTCTCTAAGAACAAAATAAAAAAGTAATTGAAATTTAAAAGGGTGAAATGAGCGAAAAGCGTTCTAAAAACAGACTAAATTACAATTTCTATGAAATCTCTGGAACTACAGAACCGATTTCAAAAGTAATGGTGACAAATTGATGGGGACAATCCCTACTCCAACATAGGCTATATTTTATGTCGGTGCCACTAACATCAATTGGGTTCAGGATCGAAAAATATTCGAAAATTGCGAATTTTTTATACTGAAGGGGCAAGAAATTTGAAATTTAGCATTGTAGTTACTTATAAGATGTAAATGCTCTCTAAGAATAAATTAAAAAAAAAAATCGAAATTTAAATGGGTGAAATGAGCGAAAAGCGTTCTGAAGTCATTCTAAATTACAATTTCTATGGAATCTCTGGAACCGCGGAACCGATTTCAAAAGTGATGGTGGTGACAATACCTGCTCCAACAGCCTCTTTAATAAAAAACTACGCGTTGCTGACGACTGGGTTTTTCGCTAATTGTTGCAACAGATTAATCTCGGAAAATGAAACATTTGAAGTTACTGAAAAAAATGATAGCTCAAAAATTATTTGTCAGAAAATTGTTAGACAAACTGCGTTTGAGAGGTAAAAAATTGTATTTTTCTTGATATAAATTTCAAATCTAATGATTATGCCGTTTTTCAAATATTGAATTTCAAAAATTACCAAATTTTCCAATGGAGTACCATAGCGAAACCTTCATGCGTAAAAAGATAATGATAAGGGCGACGTGTCCTGACGTGTATATTGGCTATAGCACGAGTCACAAATTATAGTAGCCTTATTAAAATATAAACCTGTTAAAATATAAAAGTTATTTATGAAATGTCAATATTTTGTTTGATTAAAGGTTCGTTAAAAGAAATTGACCAGCGTAGCGGGCGTAGCTTGCTAGTGTGTAATACAAGAACAAAGAATTAAGGCGTAAAACCGAATGGCATACCTAATTATTTGGAAAATGTTACAATGAATGTGGTTTCGCTTTGGCATGGTGGTGCTGATCAAGTTTAGGTTCCACATGACCATTGTGCTAGAGAAGACAATCCAGGCGTTACAATGTATGTGGTTTCGCTTTGGCATGGTGGTGCGGATCAAGTTTAGGTTCCACATGACCATTGTGCTAGAGAAGACAATCCAGGCTGTGCACGACGTGCTCAACTGTGAAATGTAACGCATCAGGAGAAATGCTTCGCACATATTGGGATATGCGATATTTCAAGTTATTGAGAATTACGACAGCTCCATGGTACACTACAGATTTTAAGGCCCATAGTCCCATCTGTTGGCAATTATTACAACTATTTTTTATTGTTCTAGTCTTCTTTCCTCTTCTTGAATAGTAAGTGTACCGTTTTTGGTTTTATTCGGGTTATACCTTCATGCTACAGACAGCTCCAAATAGAGATACTTATTTTATTACCGCCCGGTATATTGATATGCAGTCAAATTATTTTAATAAGAGCACGGCTGAAACGAGAACACGGTTAAAATGAGCAATTTGTACGTTAAGTATGGTTCACCATTTAAACTATATTAAGATTTACACTTTTTACGAGCTACAAAAGCGGAATCAATGCTTATATGAGTAAAATATCTGTTCATTTCAATGTGATTTTTGGCACAAAGTAGGGTACATTTACAACAGAAATCCTTTTTTACTCTCTTAGCGGTAATAATTTTGCATTACAACTGTGTCAAACTGTAGTAAATTATCAGTTTTATAAGACAGAATTTCAAACTTGAACCACCCAAGAAAATGCAAAGTAATGTTCTGAGTCGTGAAAGAATGAAAGGAAAAAGAAAGAAGTAAGGACATTTTAATGACCATCCCCTTGCAAGATTTACAACTGAATCGTGGAAAAGAAGGAATGTAGAAGAAAACCTTTATTTATTTCTTTATTTAGATCCGGACTGCAGGATATATTAACCAGACATTTCGTTTCTCTTATTGCCCTGCTAAAATGGAAAAGATATGTGAAATTAATAGTTCAAATTGCTTTGACCAGTTGCATTGTTAGCCGATTTTTTTTTTTCTGGAAAAAGGAAAATGATCAGTTGCATTACTGTACGTAGTTCATGTACTTTGGAATTACTATTTCTTTAGAATTCTTGACTTCAGTAATGTGATTTTTTCTGAAGAAAAGACCCATCCAATGAGAATGACTCTCACAAGTGTAAGTCTAAATATTTTATGTTAACTTTAAGTTAACTTAAGTTAATTTTAGCATTGAGAATATCACAGAAACTAATATTAGTAATTAGTTTAATTATATGTCTGTTTTATGATTTTTACTATCTTCATAGGTATCACAAGTAACGGCTTGCTTAATACGAGGCGTTTTATAATTCCCTTACTTCTCGTATTATCTAATTTCAACTGTATTTATCTTCCTATATATGAATAAATAAAAGATGATGAAACATAATGTAAATAGAAAAAATGCAAAATATAATAATTTAAACTTTTTTTTCATAATTAAACTGAATATTTTCATTCATTTTTATCCAAAAAAAATATGCAAATAAAAGTTAGACGCAAATTAAAATGCTTTTTCATTTACATCTTTAATAATGGGGAAAAATGTTTTCAGTTCCTATTAAATAATATTACAAGATTCTTTATTAACAAGAAGAATAATTTAATTACGTAGAGTGTTTACTAATGTTTGGATGACTTACACATTCTTGCTTAAAAATTTTACTCTCCATTCACCTCAGATATGTTTGAATAAGCTATATCAGCACCACATTTAAAATTATTATATCAAAGATAACAAGAATGTTTCTAAATATGTGAGAGAGAATTAGACACAAATGTCAAAGTTAAATTTTAGACTTTACATACATATAAAATTTTAAAACTTCACAAGTCACTTTCTTTGAAATACTTTATTGCAACACAAGATGAGAATTATTGATCTGTTTACCTGTCTAAATTCAAGTCGCCAAAAAAAGTGAAAAAAATTCATTCTTAATCAACTTGAATTTGATTATTTTGACATCGTTTTCAAATATAATGACTTTAATTAAAACATATATATGTTAAAATGTTTGACACTCCTTTATTGAAAGCGTTAAAGCATTACAAATATTTCTAGCCATTTTATTTTATAATTCTCCAGGGGAAAAAAGATAAAATTGACAGTAAAACGCAATTATTTAATTTTGTTATGATGATGAATATTTTAAATAATTTGGCTTCGAATTTTTTATGAATCTTTTTTTAGTAAAGAATGTACTTACTGTTGCAACAGAGTTTTAGAAAATTTGACTTTTGATGGACAAATGAAAATTAATTATTATCTTCACTATAACTGGTTTAAATAATTATAAAAACGTAATTTATAATTAATTAAACATTT
Organism: Maratus michaelseni; assembly: GCA_963931845.1. Taxonomy (NCBI): domain Eukaryota; kingdom Metazoa; phylum Arthropoda; class Arachnida; order Araneae; family Salticidae; genus Maratus; species Maratus michaelseni. The sequence continues at coordinate 384,809,275 of OZ007593.1, forward strand.
TTAATAAATCTTACAGATTACGTTAAATAATACAAGAGTAAGTACAGCATATTTGAAGGAAATGCTGTTTTTCTGTAGCATTTAGTAATCGGATATCTAAATAATTAAAATGAATAATGGTACTTATATTTTCAGCTTCCTAATAAATATTATTTATCTTAATAATATTTCTAATTAGCAGGTATTAAATATAAGTATATATTTATAAAGATTAAATGAGGTTAAAAATTTACTTGCATCTGTGTATGAATGATCAACTCATTTGTCTTTCCGGGCACATGTTGTCTGTCTAGTCTCTAAGTAGCAAAGTGGAAAATTGCGTATTAACTGTGCTTATTGGTAGCACCTTTGAAACATACTGTACGTAATGAGCATAATCCTATTCATTCCAACCACAGACTTTTCGTACTTCAGGGTGCACACGTAAAGCATGCAAAACATTTCATTCAGTAGCTCGTTAAGCACCTATCATAAATGCAATATTGCTCGTGTAGTTGCACAATTAACTTCAAATCGTTGAAGGATTCTCCCTTTCCTAGTTTTTGATTTAATTTAATTAAAGCGTCTGTAAAAGTAAATCACGTTAAAACAGCAATTCACACATTAAAACGGTTTCTGAAACGATTTAAAATGACTCATCAGTCATGACTTGCAGCTAGTGCTTCTGTTTTATACATTGAAAATATTTATATGCGCTGGAATCGTGCGATTTGAAACAACTGATTATATTCACTCTGAGTAAAGTGCTTATTTAGTTATAGGCAGATTGCAAATATCATCTATTAATTAGCAACTCATGACTACTCTTTATTCTAAAAGGCAACTACGATAAATTATATATTAACTTTTAGACACATTTTATTTCAAATACTTTGACAAAGGTTGATTTTTATAATCTTTTGGAAATTTTAAACCATTTAAAGCATTTGCTTTACATTATGTCAAGTGCCTCTTTTTTGTTAATTAGTAATTTTTTCCTGTAGTTCATGAGAGAACCACAAAAGGTATCTCTCCCAGTTATTCATATTATGGGTAATTTTATTACAAAGCTAGATATACGAAAAAAGCATTTTAAATCTACATTTTGTAAATTAATATCGATATACAATACACTGTAAAAATTACTTAAAACTGCGGAAGTCGTACTTCTAATCATGTTGTCAGTATAATTTCCGTATTTGTATGCAGTATTTTATTTAGTAAAAATGACAATTTAAATAGATTTTTAGAAACATGGTTTTTAAACTATATTCTCATCTTAAAATTAGTTACTTTCTAACACATTCAGGAAATCAGACTCATAGTAAAAAATTATTCAAAAAAGTGCGTACTTTGTAAATATTTTTGTATTTTTCAAGATTTTTTTATAGTGTATTTATTTATATTAACGGACAGAAAACATTACTAAATAGTGCAAAGTATCGTTCATTATATCTTATACTTCATAAAGCCTCTAATACGTAATTATAGTATTTTGTAAATTAGGATACTTTTGAAAATTTAGTATTGTAAAAATGGATTTATTTAAACTATAATCCTTCTAATAGTAGAGTGAAAAAATATTTGTTTTCAATTTATGAAGCTTTTATTCAAGTTATTTCATACATAACATAATATTTGTAAGAATAATAATTTGTGATGCATAAGGAACTAAACTTCTCTATGAAAGAAAAAAAAATTAATAATGATGAATTTTTTTAGATAAAATTAGCGATTAATGACGAAAAAATTTATTGTCTTCGATACTTTTTTCAATTTTTTTCTGTGCAGTACATTTGAGTGAATATTGACGTTAAAATTTTACTTTTTGGTCTGAAAACACTTTTATTACAAAAGATTTTATGAATAATAGACCGAGAAATCTCTCGCAGATTTCTTGGAATCATTGCTTAAATATTTATTTCTTTGCTCATTCTACTTATGCTATAAAATGAAACTATAATAAATGATAGATATACAATAAAATGAAACTATAATAAATGATAGATATACAATAAAATAATGTAGTAGATAGGAAGTTACTGTCAAAGATTTTTCACACGAAAAAATTTGTATAAAGTTGTCAACCACTTCCCCTATGTTAGAGAAGAAAATGTCACATTCGTTGGTTGAGAGCCATGGTTCAAACAGCGTCTTCATCGACCTCCATAATTGGCGATCGAGCAATTGTATTCTCGATGAGTGACAAGAAGAGGCCAAAGAGACAGATGAGGATTGAGACGGGGGATCCTAGCCGAGTTGAGAAAATTCGGACAGAAGATGATGTAAAGAACTAATCTCCATCCTTACCAGGTTAGTGCAAAAAAGAAACAGATTGAAAAAGTGTCGCGTTGGAATACTCAGTAGCACGCTGGATTGAAAATTGGATGGTCGTGGTTCGAATACAGGAAAAATTCACGGCGAGTTCTTCAAGTTCAAAGTGTTATTTTCTTCTTCAATGTTTCTTGATGTTATTTTAATCCCAATTAACCCTTTAAGGGTGAATTTCTATAATCGCTGACAGATATGTTTAACCTTTTTTTTAGTAGATTTGTTATCCTGAATTTTATGCTCCTTCCTAAAACTGCTGCTGAGATATGGCGAAATGACTTAAAACGTTTTCTAAAATCGCTGAAATACATGTTTAACTATATTTTTAGTAGATTTCTTATCATGAATATCATGCTTCTACCTACAGCTGCTGCTGAGATTGACGAAATAACCTACAACGTTCGACTCCCCCTCCATTAACCCCCCATTTTACCCATTAGGGGGGGTCCTAAAATAGCTGAAATAGGAGTTTAACTATTTTTAAGTAGATTTCTTATCCTGAGTTTGATGCTGTTACGTAAAACTGCAGCTGAGATAGGTCGAAATGAGATAAAACGTTCGATCCCCCCAATTTAATCCCCATTTAGGGGGTGAATTTCTAAAATCGCTGAAATACATATTTAACCATTTTTTAGTAGATTTGTTATCCTGAATTTCATGCTCCTTCCTAAAACTGTTGATGCGAAATGGTGAAATGACCTAAAACGTTCGACCCCCCATTTAACCACCTTAGGGGAGATTTTCTAAAATCGCTGAAATACGTGTTTAACCATTTTTTAAGTAGATTTCTTATCCTGAATTTCAGGCTCCTATCTAAAAACGCTACTGAGATATGGCAAAATGACCCGAAATCTTCGACCCCTCCCCCTTTTAACACCCTTCGACGGGGGGGGGGATATTTTAAAAAATCCTTTCTTATTGCTTTCCTGGGTAATGACAGCAATCTACTCGTTTGAGCTGGGCATTGATGAGTCATCCAGTCGCCAGTCAGTCAGATGTTCTCTCTTTATATAACAGTATAGATCTCTCTTATAGGCCGAGACATCTTTCGCAAATTTCTAAAATCGTTATTTAAATATTCATTTCTTTGCTCATTCTACTTATTCTATAAAATGAAACTATAATGATAGATACACAATTAAATAATGTAATATATAGGAAGTTATTGTCAGAGTTTTTTCACGCGAAAACAAAGTTTGTATGAGTTTGCATCCACTTCTTCATGTCAGAGAAGATAATGAACAGATGAAAGAGTGTCACATTCATGTAGTTGGTTGAGATCCGTGGTTCAAATAGCGTCTTCAGCAACCACCATAATTGGCGATCGAGCAATAGTATTCTCGACGAGCGACAGGAAAAGGCCAAAGAGATAGATGAAGAGTGAGACGGGGGATCCTGGTCCAATCAAGAAAATTCGGAGAGAAGATGATGTAAGGAACTAATCCCCCCCCCCCCCCCTCTTCAGTTTAATGTAGAAAAGAAGCAGATTGAAGAAGTGTCACGTTGGAATACTCAGTAGCACGCTGGATTGAAAATTGGATGGTAGTGGTTCGAATACAGGAAAAATTCATGGCGAGTTCTTCCAGTTGAAAGTGTTATTTTCTTCTTCAATGTTTCTTGATGTTAATTTAACTCCATTTAACCCTTTATGGTAGAATTTCTAAGAACACCACAATATTATTTTTTAAAAATTAGTAATATTTGTTTTATAATCTGGCAGTTATCGACGAGAAATCAATCACTAATGGCAACTTGATATTTGTTTTAATTTTTTTCTATTCAGCTCACTTGACTGAATATTTAAGTTAAAGTTTTATTCATCATACCAATTTTGATCTACAAAACTCAATTTTTTCAAAGAATTTTATGAGTAAAACATCGAAAACTTTCTCACAGATTTATGTAATGATTACTTAAATGTATATATATATATTTTCATTCTGTTTATCATTATATAAAAAGAAACTGAACATCAATGGTCATAACATTCTCACTAAACTTGTACGATAGGAAGTTCTTGTAAGATATTTTTCATATCAAAACAAAGTTCATAACATTACTTTGTTTTTCAATGTTTTTTCTTGTTAATGAAATATTACTTCTTGACAGAAATCACAGGCTGATGGCGATCATGTTATTTCTGTAAATTTATTAATATAATCTGTCAGTTAACGACAAGAAAATAAATAATTATTGCGAACTTTATTTTTTTTCCCACTTATTTATCCATATTATTCTATCGAATATTTACGTTAAATGTTTACTTCGCTGTCTGAAAAACACAATTTCTCTAAAAGATTTTATGAGTAATAGATCGAGAATTTTCTGACAGATTTCTACAACATTAAATATTTGACTATTTTTCATTCTGCTTATCCTCCTATAAAAACAAACTGAACACCAATAAATGTAACATACTCAATAAAATTATGCAATAGATAGGAAGTTATTGTAAGAGTTTTTTCAAACGAAACCAAAGTTACTAATGTTACTCTGTTCGCCAGTGTTTCTTCTTGTTAATAAAATATATTTCTTAATAGACATACAGAGTCTGTTGGAGATCATGTTATTTCTTTTCTTAAGTTTGAAACGACTATTCGAAGTTAAATACATTAAATTATGTAAACTTTTTTAATTTTGAAAATTAAATGTGATTTTAATTGTTTATCATAATTATTTTAGAAGAAATATTGTTTTACTCTTATTCATTTTTCTCTGTTTTATAAAATATATTTCTCGAGTTTTTGATTTGAAACGAACAATAATATTTGCAGTGGTATTGTGTATCACAGTATTAAAAAAAAATGTGAAAATTTTATTGACTGTATATGGAGCAAATTTTCATTTGTTTTAGATACATGGAAGATTCTCATGAAGCATAACATTTTCAAAATGAGAAACCTTCATACTGACAATGATTTAAAATGTTTAAGTTAAATTGTTTAAATTAAAATTTAATTTAATTTCTTTCTAAGAGTTTAGTGGATGTTTAAAATAAAAGTAAATATAATAAAAATAAAAAATATTTATATAAAATATCATTACCATTATATTTGAGGCATTGTACAGGTATGTTCTGGTAAGCACAGGCCAGAAAAATGCCCGTAAATTTTAATAAAGTACACCCCCCCCCCCAAAAAAAAAAAAAAAAAAAAAAAAAACTTATGTTTTCTCTCGTGTTAGTGTTTCTATTTTACAAAATATGAAGAAACACTTTTCCTGTGTATTATAAGATATTAATGGATTAAAATTTATATAATTCGTAACATAATACTGCCAGGAGAATGATATTATAAAAAACTGCGCTTGTCCAAGTTTTGAATTCTTGTAGTTGTTAATCGCAATAATTTTTATATGCCGCTTCTTGAAGCCATGTTTTGAATAATTCTGTTATTTTAATATTCTGACTCTAATATTCTGTTATTCTAATATTCTAATATTCTAGTAGCTCTAACTGTTACCATAATAGAAAACAAATGTCCAGGACAGGAAAAAAGACATGGATCACAATGACAAATATTTTATATGCAACAACATCCTCTCTATTCCAAATAGCACATTTATATAGTACTAGCAGGCTTCGCTCGCTACGCTGATTCTACAAACGAAATATATCGGTGAATTTGACTTGTGTATTATAGCAATATCAACCTTTGCCTCTAATGTCCTTCCGCATCGCTGAAAATGAAACAAATGTGCTCTATTATATTGTCTAATGTATCACACAAAAGGTCTCAGTTAGTCTTTAATTTGTGCTATTAAGGACCAATTCTTTTAGTTGTTCATTTACAGTAAAATTTGGTAAAGGACGGTATGCAATATACTAAAACCATCCCTAAAAATTATCTAACAATACAAGTCTCATCAAAATCTTATCAGTAGAAATTTTAAGAAAGGCAAATCTTACAGAACTTTTCCCCATATTTCTGTAACGAAGCAATGTAGAATGATATGTTACATATTAAATCACAATATACCCGTATGTTATATATATATATACAGAATTGAAGTGATAATATACAACTAAATCTAACATCTAATTGGAATCAATGTGTGTCAAGTCCAAATAAATTAAAAGTTTCATGGTATTCTTGCATTTAATGGCTCTGCTCGAATTAATAATTTTAAATTACAGCAAAATACATTTATAATTTTTCGATTAGTGTTAAATAAAGCATATAAATAAAAGTCTTCTTCTAGATCCATTAATGAAATGAATAAATATGCTTTGTTATTATGACATTTGGAAAACCTCCATTCAGTCAGAACTGCTGTTTCGCAAGTCTACATAGGAAAGCGTTTCATTACCAGCTTAATTTATCATTATTAAAATATCAGCAAACATAAATAAATAAATAAATAAAATGCACCAGGAATGAAGTTTTTACAGTAGCATGCCATACTGCTCAAATGAATAAAAACACCGATTGCTATCATAATCAGAATCTTCTTTCAAGAAGCGACTGGAGCAGCATAGGGGATTCAGGAGTTAAAACCTATCCAAAATATTGAAAAGCTGATATTTTTAATATATAAACTAAGAATAATTTATGCCAGTGTAAAAAGAAAAGCATAAGTAGACAGAAAATGTATTATGCATCTATTTAAAGGCTTCAGAAAGCAGTCATTCACGTGTGTTGCCCATTCTTTACGTCTTTCATTATGGATATATACTGGATATCTTCTAGCAAACTAAATTTTTATTTATCTAAATAATAACGCATTTATGCTTTTTAGCAATTTCTGTGACAAAATGGCACTTTATTTGATCCGCCGATTATAAGCAGGAAATTAATATATATAACAGATCATTATTTAAAATTAATCAGGCAACTGATTGCTAGATAGATTATAGTATATTTACTATCAAAAGAAAAATATACAGGACGTACTAATATATCAGATTTTATTAAAATTTGGACTTTTATTGTAATAGCATTAATTCAGACTTGTTTTTTACTTTTTTCTATCTATAATAGAAGAAAGTATTGTAATAGAATTTTTTTTTAGACTTCCAGTTTTCGACGGATTTATACGTTTTAGAGGTGAGAGATTCTGAAAAACATGTTTTTACAAAATGTCTGTCTGTCCTCATTGTATCATCGAAAAGTGTATGAAGTTATACTTCAAACTGGACCAAATTTTTTTTTCTGTTTTTGACTATGGCCAGCAGGTCTCACTTGAATTTGGGGATATTTCGACGAAAGGGAGCGCTGTGATCACAATTTTTGTTCCATTTTCACTATTTTATCATCGAAAAGTGTATGAAGTTATGCAGATAATTGAACCAAATTTTTTGTATATGTTTTTGACTATAGCGTGCAGGTCCCAGTTGAATTTATGGATATTGCGTCTGGAGCGGGCGCTGTGGTAGCCATTTAAAGATTTCAATTTCAAAAAGTTGTACGAAAAAATTAGAAATCCTTTTGCGAAAAAATTAGAAAACTTTTTGTGTTAAATGTTCGGTCTTGATCCAAGTAATCCAGAGCATTGTTTGTTTTGCCCCTATCTTAAAAAATGACTGAGATACAGCAGTTTGAAATTATAGGGTGGCTGACATTTTGAAACAAAACAGCAGGATTCCTCTGTAAACGGGTTTAATTTATGAGTGTTAAAGAACATGGTTTCGCCAAATTTTCTTTCATGTTCTAATCATCGTTTCAACGCTTACATGCTTAACACTACATATTTATATCCGTCAACGTCAAATTCTCATCAAGTTTAGCAACAATTGGTGAAATATCGCTAAATTTGGCAACAAAAATACGTTGCCATATATGATGCCAACTTGGCTATGTGTGTCTAATTTGGGCGATATTCTCATTCAAATTCAATATTGACGAGAACTGGGAATGACTCTTCTGTAATCGGGTTCCGCGCATTTTGGCTTCGTGTATTTTCAGTAGAATTAGCTAAAATCTCAAAACCAAGCAATACAGGCCAGAAGGACTTTTCGTAGTTTAGTATAATACATCCTCTTATCGCATCCAGGTGACCCGAGTATTCACAAGTAGCTGACGTACAACAGAATGACGAAAAATATTGGGTTTTTTTTTGGCGGTGTGATAGCGAAATTTGAATCATCAACACATATCAGATATAAGAAAGTTTTGGGATTGGCATATCCGACTAGTTAGTTTTATGTTCATTTAAGATATTGTGCGTTATTGAATTTAAAGGAATTCAAATGTTAGTTTTTTTCAGTTTATTGAAATTCCCGTTTCGTTAGTGTGGCAATAAAAAAAAAAAATCTCAACATTAAAATCAATACAATCAGTTACAATCGAATTCTATCGGTGAATATTAATTTCCTGATTGCGTATTCAATGCGTCATTAGTTTACATTTAATACGAATAATTTTGTTAGCATTTTGAGAGCAAGTTTTGTTGCTTTCATATTTATTCTTTACTTGTATGTTAGTTCTTGTAGTTAGTATGTTATATATATATATATATATATACATATATATATTATCTTCCATAACAGAAATATTGAAATTAAAAATCCTTTCATAATTTTTCTATAAAACGTTTAGAGTGCAAGCAATCACTTAAATGAATATCAGGGACAACATAATAGATTTATGATTTATTAGTCACACAGACAACCTATAAATAAATTATTAATAATTATACTAAGAAAAACATCCCGAAAATCACTATTTTGTACCAAAACTTTAATAATATAGAAAGCGAAATGAGTTGAGTATGAATTTTCTAATACGTAAAGAAAACACTCATTTAATGCAATGACAATCCTGTTTTTCAAAATTATTTTACATCTAAGATGGAGGTTTAGAAAAAAATAAACAATATCTTGAATTAAGAATTATATGAATTAATGAAACCACCAAGAATAAACACATTTAGTAAAACATAAAAAATATTTATTGAAAATAAGAGGCATCTATATATATATTTGTCTTACGTGGCGCGGAAATAGGGCTGAATTTCTACCTTATCGTTGGCAACAGCCGTAGTTTCCAGAGCTCAGACCAATGAACAGATAAGATTGTGTTAGCTCCACCTCCAATATGGCGGCACTGATATTCAAATTAGCAATTATTAAAAATAAAATAATATGAACGTAATCCAAAGCGTCTGAGATGATTCCTCATTTTAATTATGAGTAATATTGTCGTTTAATTATGAGTAATATTGAATTCTCAACTCTTATTTAGAATTTATTTACGAATTTCACTCACACAAAAAATCGGAGATAATAAAATATAAACTTTCTAGAATCCCCTGCTGCCATCTGTTGATGTTTTATTGAAGTAAAAATGATTTTTCTTCAATTTCAATTAAGTAAAAATTTCTTTTGCAGAAATCTATAATCAATTAGTATAGTAAAATGTTGAACGAAATTTAAACAATCATTGATAATAAACTATCTTCCTACCACGTAGTGTTTTTTTTTTATTAGTGAATTTAAGCCGTGTTGTACAATATTATAGGTGCAATAAGTTTTAAACTAATTATGTTTCCAAGATCATTTTTTCATAGTATTTAAATGATTTATATGTCTATTAGTAGCATCAACTAAATACATTTTTAGTTGTGTTTTCAACGGAGTTTTCGATTACTTTTTTACATTAAAAAAATTGTCAATTTCATATGTTCAAATGATTTATTGTAGTACTTATTCTAGCTAGAATTATTAGAAAAATAAAAAGGGGTGAGCGAGCGAAGCGAGCTGGGACCGCGTAGCGGTCTCAATGTGAATTGCTTTGCAATTCACGGGGGGTTGGCGAGCGTTAGCGAGTAGGGGGCTGAGCCCCCTAGTACATAAATAATAGAAAATAACACTATCTTTTACATGTCTAATAGACACATTTGCAATAATAAGATACAAAAATATAATAAATGTGAAGTAATGATTTCGGATCATTTTTTAAAAACAGATTTTTGTTTTATGATTCATGAAGTTATCAGTCTTCATACAGTGGGAAAAAATTATCTTCGAAAAGTTTTATTATCCAGTTATTTAAACGTATGATGAAAAAACACTTAGCAAATAACTGCCAATATAATATACTACCTGATCGTCCGGCATTGCCCGGAAATTAGTGACTTTCTTTTGCAGTTTCGATAAAAATAGTTATTTTCGGAGTGCATTCTGTTCTAAACAAACCTGTTTCCGAACGAAACTCCGGGACTCGTCCCCGCTGCCTACGGCATTGTATAGCAGGCGTGCTAAGCACGCGCTGCAATATAATTTAGTTTCAATTTACACCGCTAGGGAGCGCGAATACATCTTACTTAGTTATCTATATCTTAATTAGTTCATGCTAAGTTGAATGAACCAATTCCGGTTGAAGACGATTCCAAACATTATTTAGAACACTTTTGTTGAAATATGAAAATACCCTAGGTCGACCACTTTGAACCACCCTATCTCCCACACCCCAGAGCTATCGACGTGCAACCACCATAGTGCAAGATGCCAGACTTGAGGCTCTGCAAACCACACTCAATGTGTACCACTCTCAAACACCAGTGGTCTGCACTGAGTAGTTATGGCTGCAAACTTAAATATAAGGACACACACGTCTATATGAAAATGCCCTAGGTCAATCACTTTTAGCCACCACATCTCCCACAATTCTACAACGACATGCAACCACCATAATGCACTATGGGAGACTCGAGGCTACTACCACACATAAACACCAGTGGTCTGCGCTTCGTAGTTGTGGCGGAAAAGTGAAATATAGGGAAACACGCGTCTATGTTTACATCTACTATAATATGGATTACTACTGGCTTTAGCTGCACATGTTTTCTTTAATATAAAAAGAATAAGATCAGTTTATTATGACTAAAACGAAGGTTTTAAATATAGCATGAATTTGAATAAATCTGTAATCATTGCTAATAACGAAGAAAAAGAAATAAGTTTGAGAATAATGAATTATCTTCATCAAATAATGCATTCATTGTTTGAATTACTGAAACTAATTAATATCATGCATACTAAAATGATATTTGCATCAAGTATGGCAGTTGACGAATTAAAAGATCACGAATTTGACTAGAAATAACGCGTTTTGTATACTAAATGATATTTTCATGTAATTGTACATTTAAAATAATCTGAAATGATAGAAGTAACTTCAATACCTGTCATAATATCACTCTTTCAATATTAAAATAAAATCACATCAGGAGGTAACAACAGTTAGAACAACAAAGCAAGTTATGTCACTTAGATTCAACAATCAGAAGCAGCTGAAATTAACAACAGATGGAAGTTACATGCGATAAAATTAAAACAAATTAAATTCGCTAAAATATTGAATCATAATAAAGGATATTTTGAAAAATAAACTTTTCTTTGTAAGCATTTGTAATTTCATCATAAGCACTGTTTTGTATGACGTATTTTTTCCATCCAATTTTAAGTTATTTGTTTTTACAGTTCCAAAAATCCGGTTTATTCCCAGGTTTATTTCCAATAGACCCGGCTTATTCCCAGGTTTATTCCCAAAAAATAAGTTTATTCCCACAAAACCCGGTTTATTCCTAGGTTTGAACCGGATTTTTTCTAGCCTTTGCAACTCTATTAGTTTTTAAATATGCAGTTTTTCAAATATAGAGAATAGTTATAAAAATAAAAAAATATCACCACATACAAAAAAAAAATAAAAATAATACATATATGTATTTGACTGAATATCCAACAGTAACCTGGAACAATGGTGGCCAAACGTTCGTCGGTAAAAAAACCAAAAAAAAAAAAACCCACAAGAGAACTCTGTTGTATTGTCGGATGCCAGAATCTACGCTTGTTTCAGAAATGCGTACGAAGTCAATGTTTACCCAACAGTTTCCCAACTGATAATTGGTGAGATATCAGTACATTTCGATGAGGCCCAACAAAATTAATTTTGGTTGACCAAATAACGCTTTAGATTAGAAGGGTTGATTTAATTTTTGCCTTAATGTTTGCATAAGGACCATTACCAAACGGCCACCTTTTCCCAACAGTAACCTGGAACAATGGTGGCCAAACGTTCGTCGGTAAAAAAACCAAAAAAAAAAACCCACAAGAGAACTCTGTTGTATTGTCGGATGCCAGAATCTACGCTTGTTTCAGAAATGCGTACGAAGTCAATGTTTACCCAACAGTTTCCCAACTGATAATTGGTGAGATATCAGTACAATTCGATGAGGCCCAACAAAATTAATTTTGGTTGACCAAATAACGCTTTAGATTAGAAGGGTTGATTTAATTTTTGCCATAATGTACTATTCTATTGTTAACTGATGATACCTCTTGCAATGCACCGTTTTCATGGTCATAAATGCGATGATAATGTAATATATAATTAAAAATAATTAACCAGTTATTGATGTTTTGTGTTTTTGGAAATAAAGTTGTAATACTGAATTGCAACTTGCTATTATAACCATCGCTCAGTCTATAGCCAAATAGAGATTCTGAGTACAATAACACTTATTAACGTGCAAATTCAAAACACACACAAACGAAATTTCTCTTTAAAAAGCTTTTCATCTTAGCAGGTTCACCGCTTTTAAAAGATGAAACTCAAATATATATATATATATTTTTTATAGGGATAATTTCTACTAAGAAAGAATTCATTTGAAATGTGTCAATAAATATACTGTTATGTAATTTTATGTATGTAATAAAATTTAAAACAAAAAACATTTTTAAACTTACAATAATTTAAAAATTTACTCTTATACATCTATTTTAAATGTTATATATTAACACTAATTTAAGAATAAAATGAACACCACAATTTAAATTCAATAAATGCTAAGTTGTCAGTTACGTGAAATTGTTTTCAAGATTTACAAATAAATATTTCTTTCTTAAAAAATTTTCTGTAACAATTATTAATATTTAATAATTTGCAAAGCTTTTAGATGATTTATCCATTGCTGCTCTTAGATAATACTTTTTAAGAACAATCATTTATACACTAGCCTATTTATAAAATCTATTATCTAAACGTGTTATGTAATGAAAATTATTGTTTTATAAGAATAATTTTTAAAATTAAAGAAATGAATTATTTTGAGGAAGCTTACATTTCTGAAAAAAGCTATAGTGTGCTTCTTAATGTATATTTTCAAGAATTAAATTAAAATGTAATGGTGCATTAGAAAAGATGGAATACATATTTTATTAGAAAATTTTAAGTAGCATATAAATTATAGCACCGCTGAATCACGTGTAGTATGAATTTTTAACATCTTGCAAACTGTGAAAGATTGCATTAACGAAACAGAATTTTAAATCGGGGAACAATTCATTTTAAAGAAATAATACATAATATTTAAATTTTATGTATGTTTGACTACAGAATTCTACTATACAAAAACACCTACAGATTGGTGCAATCTCAAAAAAATTATAACCAATGAATTTTCCAAAAATTAGTAACATTTCTTTCATTGTTTAGATTTTATTCATATTTTTAATACTTTTTATTAGATTTGTATAATACTCAAAATAAATTTATTTAATTTAGCAGATATTAAATTTGGAATTTCCAGATTGAATTGACAAACATCATTTTATTTATTTATTTATCTATTTTTTGAAGCATAAAATTATCATATTTAACTAAGATTTAAAAATATGCATATATTGATTATCACCATAATAATAGTTCAATTTCTTTTTCATTACTTATTTAATTATCGAATGGAAATTGTGATGGGGACATCCACTGCTCTGAGTAAGGTACTCTATACAAGCTTTCTATTATATTGCAATGTCTAGTCTTCCTAACCTAATTTTGTGTGCGTGATTCATCGGTTCTTTTCCTGACGATCTCTTTAACGTTCTGATGTTGACAATTTGTTGGGCAAAATTGAAAGGTCCTTAGTAGTTTGTGGATATAATAATCAGATTTGCCGCGATCTACGTTATACACGGCCGATTCATGACATTTAAAACGTCACACGGAGTGGATCGAGGCTAACGAAAAAGAAAGGCTACCGCGGTGCTTTACGCATATCTTTTTTTACAGACCGCCGGAGTCACGTGATGCTCGAATGCACCAATGCATGTGTACGAAAAGAGCATCGCGTCACTCTAGCCGTCTGTAAAAAAAGATAAGTGGAATGCACCGCAGTAGCCTGTCTTTTTCGTTAGCCTCGGAGTGGATCACCTATACACGGCGATTGGTAAATCTAGTAGCCCTAGTACATAGCGGCGCCATTGGTTTTGCGCCAATCGCCATGTAAAGATGATCCACCCCGTGTGATGTTTTAAAAGTCATGAATGGGTCGTGTATAACGTAGGTCGGGGATATGCATACACGTATTTGTTTCGTTAATATAAAATGGGACGATTCAGCTGAGTTACGGTTTTTTCCCGTGTGATGCACACAATTCCAAATTATCTATGCTTCAAGATAGGATAATATGTGGAAAACTTAGTATTTACAATAAAGTTTGTTAGAGACTCTCGGAGTTTTGTTAGTGAGCCATGAAATGATACTATTTATATGTTTTTGTGCTTTATGACGTGACTGTGTGATCAAGTCATCTTTTGCGTGAACTTTCGACTTTTATCCTAGAGATTTTTGAAATTGCGCAGGCTAAATAATATAGAAGTTGTTTTAAATGTGGAGTGGTGATTTTTAATAAATATTTAATATAGATAGATATTTTTTCTATATAATATTCTCTACGTAGTATCATTTAAAAATTGAAGTTCTTGAAGTAGAATAAATAACTCAGCCGTCACTACCTTTCTCATATCTCTGCTGAATCTAAAATAATTTGTTGTTGTTACAGTTGTGAAATTACCCTCATTACTTTACTTGAAAAGCATGAATCGGTATGAACGTCTTGTGTCATGGTTATTTGCAGAATATTTTCTTTATAAAATGCTCCTTAAACTTTTTATTTGAGACAGATTTATCATTTTAGTCTTGCCTCGCGTCAGATGAATTATATTGTTATGAATTTTGTATATATCTGTAAATATTCCATTTGTTTAAATTTATTTTATTTTATTATTGTGAAAATTGCAGTATTATTAATGTATTTCCTATTGAGCATCATGTAACTCAATGCTAAAGGCCTCAGATGGTTTGCAAGGAAAACAACCTTACACCCTCATCTTTATAATGGAAGTCTATTGGAAAATCGCCAAGGAATGGGTTTATCGCCAAGTTGGCGATGGTTTTTGCGACTTATTTTTGTCGCCAAATTTGGCGATATATCGCCAAATGTCGCCAAGTTGGCGACGGATTTGGCGACTTTTTGTGCAACCCCCCCCCTTATACCTTTACATTGGGATCCTTTCTTGCTTGGGTTCTCTATCGAAAGTTAAAGCACTTTCTGGTAATTTCTAGCATCTGAAGGCTCTGGAATAATCTGGAAAGATCTCTGAAACCTATATAAGGACCTCCATCAGTTCAGTTAGTTAGTTGTCTGTCAACTGCGATTGAATTCATACGAGAGGCTTTGCATTGAGAACTGTGTTACTCAGATTGATTTTGTCGTTGATACGTCGTATTGAACACATTGTTTCTGAGTGAAATTTTGCTGTGCTGTTATTAGATTTGAAGATTACTGAATATCTTGTAATTTTCAGAAGATATTGGTGATCGTATTGCACTGTTTATAGTGAATAAAGCCTTGTTATTGTTCTTATATATTGGCATCAGTCCTTTCGAACCCCGAGCTCACAACATTTGGTGTCAGAAGTGGGGTTGAATGCCGATCACCAGAGCAATGGAGGGTCAACTGAAAGAATTATTGGAGAAATTAGCTACGAACCTTGGCGAGTTGAAAGAAGAAATGAAGAAAGATATGTCAGCGATGGATGGGAAAATGACTGCTAACCTTGGCGAGTTGAAAGAAGAAATGAAGGAGAAAATGACTGCGAATCAGGCCGAAATGAAAAAAGATATGTCAACGATGGATGAGAAAATGACTGCCAACCTTGGCGACTTAAAAGATGAAATGAAGAAGGATATGTCAACCAACCTTGGAGAGTTGAAAGATTTAATAGAGAATAAAATAACATCTTTAAATGACAGAATTGACGGCGTGGAAAACAAAGTTGAAGGAAGATTTCAAGAAATAGAAGGAAAGGTAGAAGAAATTCAAAGGACAGCCAGTACCGTAGAAGAAAGAGTAGAAGAAAAAGTTCAAAAGATCGCCGAGACCGTTGAAGAAAGAGTAGAAGAAAAAGTTCAAAAGATCGCCAAGACCGTCGAAGAAAGGATTGAGAGTGTAGAAAAGGAGTTGGAAAATGTGAAGAAACAAAAGATAACTGCCGAAAACTATCCCGAAGATGTCAAGTATCAAGCTATGCTTCCTCGGGCCTCTATTAAACTCTCGACCTATGACGGAAAATCCTCATGGCCAGTTTTTAAGACACAATTTGGGATCGTAGCGGACGCCAATGGATGGGATTCCCAGACAAAGGCTTGCCAGTTAGCTGCTTCTCTACGAGCTGATGCTGCCGACGTCCTACAGACTTTGCCTGCAAATGAACCGCTGGATTTTGAAACGCTCGTCAGTGCCTTAGAATTACGCTTTGGCGAGAAATGCATGAAGGAATATAGCAGACTCCAGCTCAAATCTTGACAGCAGAAATCCACTGAATCCCTGCAAGAGCTTGCTACGGATGTCGAGAGACTTTCCCATCTTGCTTATCCTGGCTGTCCGACTGAAATTAGAGAAAGCTTGGCTTTTCAGCATTTTATTGATGGTGTGCGTGACTCTGAGATCCAGAAACAACTCCGGATTGCAGATCTCAGTGACTTAAAAGGGGCTTTGGTTTACGCTCTGAAATTCGAGGCAGCCCAGCAAGCTACTAGGAAAGATCGACACTTTGTGCGAGCAGCCAACCTGCCTGAGACGTCGGATAGAGCTGTGGAGAGCTTACAGCAGCAGATGAAGGACATAATGAGACAGATGAACTCCTTAATGGCCAACAAGCCTTACAGAAAGATCAAGTGCTGGAAATACGGTGGAGAAGGCCATATCCAAATCGACTGCCCAAGACGACCCAGCACAGAAGGTAATAACTCACCTGCTAGAGGAGGAGCAGAAAAACTGATTAATGGCCATCTTGCGGGGCGGAGGTTTCCAGATCTTAAGAAGCCTCATTTTCAAGTATGTGAAATTTCTGCAAGAAGTTGCGGCGAGAACGGAGTTTATCTAGTCGGAAGTGTGAATGATTTGCCCTGTAATATGATCATCGATACAGGAGCCAATGTGACCATCATTCGGAAAGATCTAGCTCAGCGGCTGAAAGAAAAACCCTTCTGGACCCCGCCACGTGTTATTCTTCAAACTGTGACCGGAGATAAGATCGATATACATGGAAGAATGACACTGAAAATAAAGTTTGGGAACGCCGCTTATCGCCATACAGTCTACGTGGCCGATATTTCAGATCCTTTCATACTCGGACTGGACTTTTTAAAAGAGCATGGATTTACACTGGACTTTAAGAATAATGAGTTACGCTCTGCTCAAGAAGATGTCACTATTTTCAAACTTGGAAATGAGTCCCGGTCTATTCAACGGATCACAGCCAAGGCAGATGTTATCATCCCTCCTCGGACCGAAATGATGATACCTGGATTAACTGAGAACGAAAGAAGTTTTCAGTGTGGCTTGGTTGGATATTCTGAGAAGAGCCCAAAAGGAGTGCTAATAGCATCAGCGCTGGTAGATCTGTCGAGAGATGTCATACCTGTAAGAATTGCGAACGTAAGTGAAAAATCTAGAATTATCCAGAAGGGTGAAGTGCTTGCAACCTGTGCTCCAGTCGCCTGTGTTTGCAAAGACCCGAGCTTGACGTTGTCGGAGCCGTCTACAAGTTCAACACCTGAAATTGGACGAAATGAGAATTTATCTCCTGAGCAGAGACATGCCGCAGAAAGACTGTTCCAGGAATTTAAGGATGTGTTTTCACAAAACGAGAATGATATAGGTCGCACTTCTCTGACACGTCATAGAATTGATACTGCCGACCATCCACCGATTAAACAGCATCCAAGACGCTTACCGTTCGCGAAACAAGAAGAGGTTTCTAAGCTCTTACGAGAGATGCAGGATAGTGACATCATCGAACCGTCATCAAGTCCGTGGGCCTCTCCCATCGTGTTGGTCCGAAAGAAAGATGGCTCCACAAGATTTTGTGTGGATTATCGTAAACTTAACGATATCACGAAGAAGGACAGCTATCCTCTACCAAGAATAGACGACACGCTAGACACTCTTTCAGGACATAAATGGTTTTCCACACTGGATTTGAAGAGTGAATATTGGCAAGTAGAGATCCATCCTGATGACAAAGAGAAGACCGCATTTACTACTGGACAAGGACTTTGGCAATTTAAAGTTATGCCGTTCGGGCTCTGCAATGCACCAGCAACGTTCGAGCGCCTCATGGAGACAGTGTTAAAAGGTCTGACTTTTGAAGCTTGTCTCATCTACCTAGATGACGTCATCATTGGTGGCCGCACGTTTGAAGAACATCTAGACAATATTCGAAAAGTGTTAACGAAACTAAGAGCGGCGAATTTAAAGCTGAACCCTTTGAAATGCAAGTTCTTCCAACGAGAAGTAAACTATTTAGGACACATCATCTCAGCTGAAGGTGTTCGAACAGATCCTGAAAAAGTGTCTGCAGTAAAGCACTGGAAACGTCCGGAAAATGTCCATCAGTTGCGAAGCTTTCTGGGACTATGCACTTATTACAGAAAGTTTGTACAGGGGTTCTCCAACATCGCAAGACCCTTGCATAGGCTCACTGAAAGCAAACAGAAGTTTCTATGGACACAAGAATGCGACAATTCATTCCAGCGGCTGAAAGAAGCTCTCACATCCTCTCCAGTCCTTACCTATCCAGACCCCGACAAACAATTCATTGTGGACACGGATGCCAGTCACGAAAGTGTCGGCGCTGTACTTTCTCAAGAAATAGATGGCCAAGAAAGAGTCGTAGCATACTGGAGCAAATGTTTATCGAAACCAGAGCGGAATTATTGCGTCACTCGTAAGGAGTTACTAGCTATAGTGAAAGCCATAGAACACTTCCATCACTATCTCTATGGCAGGAAATTTCTCCTTCGTACTGATCACGCATCCCTAACATGGCTGATGAATTTTAAGAACCCAGAGGGCCAAGTAGCCAGATGGATACAACGACTCCAGGAATACGATTTTGACATCAGGCATCGTAAAGGCTCATCACATGGAAATGCTGATGCCTTATCAAGAAGACCGTGTCCCGAAAGAAGTCGCTATTGTTCAAGAGCGGAGAACAAGTTTAATCCCGAACATGTCATACGCCAGACGAAGACTACACTATCAACGCCACCAGATCCTTGGAGCGATGAGAAGATTCGAGAAGATCAAATGGCAGAATCTGACATCAAACCAATTTTGGAGTTATTAGAATCTTCTAGCACGAAGCCCAGTTGGAAAGACATCTCGACTTACAGTCCTACGACGAAGCAATATTGGGCTCTGTGGAACTCCCTCCACGTCAGAAATGGTGTCCTGTTCCGAAAATTCGAATCGGAAGATGGGAAGACATCTCGGTGGCAGTTGGTACTTCCTCGATCCCGAATCCCTGAGATCCTCAAGGAATTACATGACAGTCCCACTGGTGGCCATTTTGGAATCATGAAAACATTACACAGAGTCCGAGAGCGCTTCTTCTGGGGAAAAGCGAGAGCTGACGTCGAACAATGGTGCAAATCTTGCGATGCATGTGCAGCTCGGAAAGGACCAAAGAAACGTAGCCGAGGAAGACTGCATCTCTACAACGTAGGAGCACCTTTCGAACGCATCGCCCTTGACATCCTAGGTCCTTTGCCAAGAAGTGCTGATGGCAACAAATACCTCCTTGTTGTCATGGACTACTTCACGAAATGGCCTGAAGTCTATGCCATCCCTGATCAAGAAGCTTCTACGGTTGCGGATGCCTTGGTACACCAGTGGATATCAAGGTATGGAGTCCCTCTCCAAATGCATTCGGACCAGGGGAGAAATTTTATCTCTGCTGTGATTGAGGGTCTCTGTCAACTTCTCGGAATGGACAAAACTAGGACGACGCCTTTACATCCACAGTCGGATGGCATGGTTGAGAGATTTAATCGTACCATCCTCAACAATCTCTCACTTCTAGTCTCAAGAAACCAGCAAGACTGGGACCAAAAACTTCCCTTGTTTCTTCTCGCCTATCGCAGCGCCGTCCATGATACAACCGGCTATTCGCCGTCTCAGATGCTTTTCGGTCGAGATCTTCGTTTACCTTGTGATCTGCTGTTTGGTCGCCCTCCAGATGCGCCTTCATCGCCAGAGGGATACGTGCAGAATCTCCAGGCACGATTTGAAGACGTCCACAACTTGGCTCGAGAGCGGATCAACATACAGACGGAGAAGATGAAGACCAGGTACGACACGAAAGCCACGGGACATCAGTTCAAAGAAGGTGACAAGGTTTGGTTTTATAATCCGACTCGACGCAAAGGACTTTCTCCCAAACTGCAATCGCACTGGGACGGTCCTTATACAGTCCTAAACAGACTGAACGATGTCGTAATTCGGATCCGAAAGTCACCAAGTTCGAAGCCTAGAGTCGTTCATTACGACAGGCTGGCTCCATACTATGGCCATAGTACTTAGTTCATTGATTGTAAATAGTGTAATGTAAATAATGTAAATTAGTATGACCATGGTCTTGTATATAAATTAATGTAATTATTTATTTTGCTTAGCATTATCATTATTATTGTTATTATTATTTAAATACTTGTATGTAATAATGTCTATGCTTTAATTTTATTTTATTTTTAAATAAGTGTATATTTTGTATAATTCAGCATTATGAATGTGTTTTGAATAGTATAGCATTTGTTGGTAACGGGTTTGCTTTCCGATCAAAGGTTGAACTGCCCGGGACGTGCAGTCCTTGAGAGGGGGGCAATGTTATGAATTTTGTATATATCTGTAAATATTCCATTTGTTTAAATTTATTTTATTTTATTATTGTGAAAATTGCAGTATTATTAATGTATTTCCTATTGAGCATCATGTAACTCAATGCTAAAGGCCTCAGATGGTTTGCAAGGAAAACAACCTTACACCCTCATCTTTATAATGGAAGTCTATTGGAAAATCGCCAAGGAATGGGTTTATCGCCAAGTTGGCGATGGTTTTGGCGACTTATTTTTGTCGCCAAATTTGGCGATATATCGCCAAATGTCGCCAAGTTGGCGACGGATTTGGCGACTTTTTGTGCAACCCCCCCCCCCCCCCCCCCTATACCTTTACATGGGGATCCTTTCTTGCTTGGGTTCTCTATCGAAAGTTAAAGCACTTTCTGGTAATTTCTAGCATCTGAAGGCTCTGGAATAATCTGGAAAGATCTCTGAAACCTATATAAGGACCTCCATCAGTTCAGTTAGTTAGTTGTCTGTCAACTGCGATTGAATTCATACGAGAGGCTTTGCATTGAGAACTGTGTTACTCAGATTGATTTTGTCGTTGATACGTCGTATTGAACACATTGTTTCTGAGTGAAATTTTGCTGTGCTGTTATTAGATTTGAAGATTACTGAATATCTTGTAATTTTCAGAAGATATTTGTGATCGTATTGCACTGTTTATAGTGAATAAAGCCTTGTTATTGTTCTTATATATTGGCATCAGTCCTTTCGAACCCCGAGCTCACAACAATATTTTGCACCTTTCAATATTTTCGATTTCAACGAAAATAAATTTTGAAGTTAAAATAAAAAGGAAACATATATATTATGGCATTTTAGCTGTTTTTTTTAAATTTCAGTTGTACTAGTAAGTATTGTTTCATCTTTTCGAAGAATATTCAAAATGAAATGCATACATTTAATATTGTATAATAAACTTAATTAAAGAACGATCCAAACAAGTTATAATGTATGTTTACGAATAATTCATTTATTAAAAAATGGATTCTTTTAAGTTTATTCAAAACGAAAAAATAAAACAACTTTATAACACATTTTACAAAATTTATGTTCGCATGATACATACACGCTAGGTAAATATTCTTTGAAACACAGGATAAGAATAACTTCACAAGAAAGTTTGAATTAGGATGGAAGAAATAAATTTCTTGAATGAAAGCGTAACCTCAAATATTTTCGTTGATTCTTCTCAGCCACAAAAGTTAGGTTTCTGGAATGCCATACATATGTTTTTGGAGTTAAATATTATCCACCAAAGACAAGCCGCCAAACTTCAATCTACAGTCTCTGCATTGTACCATTTCTTATTCGTTATTGCAAATAAACTTGTCCTATCAAAAACTCTTAAACATAAGTAAAAACTTTAAGTTAACATTACAACTTGAACTAAAATATTTATATAAAAAATATAATAATTCCTTGTACAACCTATTTTTACAGATATTATTTTATTTTCCAACTTATAAACAAGCATTGTACATGTCCAAAAGTCTTAAAACACACCTTTAAAACTACACAAAACCAGTAAATCTGTTAAAAATTGTAAAAAAGTTAAAAATATTTTCACATGTCTCAAGCATCTTCAGTCATTGATGTTAAGTTTCCTGCTCTGTTAGTTAGTCTGTTGAAAACCTCCATTTTGATTTTTTTAAATAACATCTGATAACTTAATAACTCTTAATAACAACACTCTTATCAATTTTTGCGTGGGTCATATCGTTGCATATTTCTAAATTTGATGTACATTCTTCTATGGTTTCCCTCACTAATGCGTAGTTTAGATTATTATAATTAACTAATTTTACTTACCCATCATACGTAGTATAGGGTAAGTCTTGTAATCGTTTTGAAAATCGAAAAATTTTTTTTGACGGATTTACACGTTTCAGACACTGGAGATTCCGAAAAACATATTTTTAGAAAAAAAATTTTGCCGTCCGTCTGTGTGTCTGTGTGTGTGTGTGTCTGTAAACGCTCTATCTCCCGAAAAAATTGAGATAGAGACTTGCAATTTGGTATGTACTTAGTATGTAATAATGGGAAGAAGCCTATTTCATTTCATTAACCTCAATTAACCGGAACTATTTTATTCGGACCCTCGAAATATTCGTTCTGATAAAAGGTATATAAAATTTTTCGAAATTGTTTATTTTAAGAAATGAATATAAAAGACAATACAAAAACATAAATTTTACATAAAGCATGAAGTCGATCGGATTATTAGTTGCCGAGATATTTGGAATCCTATTTTCCACACTCTTCGATTTTTCATGACCCTGTATTTCATCCAAATTTCACTTCAAAGAGATATTTTAATTGGAAATTTGACGCTTAATCAGATGCAATAAACCGCTAGTTAATAGGATTATTATTTATGGAGTTATAAGGAAAAACCTCTTTCAAGCAATTCAGTAATCGAGCCTTTAAAGTTTGTGACGTCATAAAGCCACGATTTTATTTGAATTGCAATGCATTTTATAAGTAGTTTACACATTTTTATTTTAATATTTTACATTATGCATATCCATGATGGGTAAGTATTACGGTGGCCCCCAACGACTAGTTTCAACGTTATTGAAGTCTATTGCAATTGGGGATTTGCTGTTTAATCTGGCTATTGCAGTGGTTGATTTATTTAAGTTTATATCTCTTTTGTGTTCTTTCATTCTGTCTTGAATTTTTCTTCGTGTCATACCTATATATGAAATAGCGTTTCCTTCGTTATTGTTGAAAGTAATCCTGTATATACCTGATGTTTGTTCATAATTAAGCTTTTCTGCGTCTGATCTGATTAATTTGAAAATGGATGGATCTGGGGTGATAGGAGTATTTATTGCAAGTTTTTTTTTTTAATTATCTTTTTAATTTTATGGAAATGCCTTTTATAAACGGAATTGAATTCGTAAATTTTATTTCTTTTTGAGCTGGTTGTATCCTACCATATCGTGACGTCATTTTTTTCGATTAAAGTCAAGATATGATAGGATACAACCAGCTCAAAAAAAAAATAAAATTTACGAATTCAATTCCGTATATAAAATGCGTTTCCCTAAAATTAAAAAGATAATTATAAAAAACATGGAATAAATACTTCCATCACCCCAGATCCATCCATTTTCAAATTAATCAGATCACTGTGAAAATAGGTAATACAAGGAATTATTATGTTAAAAATGACATTATGAACGATCATAGATAAAAAACTAAAAATATATAAGTTTTTTAAGAAAGCATGGTGAATTTCATAGAACAAAGAAAATAGGAATCTTTAAACCTGCTAGACAACATTAATTTAAAGCGTTGTTAGGTTTCAGATTTTAAACCCAGAACGAGTATTTAATAAAACACAGGTTATTTCTATAAGGTACCTATTTTATTTCATGGTTCTTCTCTATTATCCCGTCGACCACTTTTCATAACAAAAAACTATCGCCAAACTGCAAGATTAAATGCCAAAAATGCAGTCCCATTTACTTGATGTCAGAAACATTATACGTGTTTGTTATGTCATCAAGTGATTTTTAATTCGACATTTGCGTGTATTTTTCATTATGTTTTACTAATATATTAGTTATTTCATTAATTAAAATAACAATTGTGTCCTTAAATTCTTATATTTTATTTATTTATTTTGATATTCCAATGGCAACGTTCTCCCGTTTATTTGGCGTTACAGTTTGGTGATAGTTTTAGGAAAAGTGGTCGACGGGATAATAGAGAAGTACCTATTTTATTTATTAGTTTCATTTATTAATTTTTCTAGTTCGAAACTTGAAAATAATAAACTAAATGGGGTCAATAAAGACCCCAATGGTACCAGAAGAGTTAATCGTTGTGCTATTTAAATCTATATTATTTTTATAAATAACACTAAAATGTTTATTAAAACAACTATGAAAGACATTAAAATAATTAATTTTATTTAATTTATGCGTAATTATTTATGCGAGACTTTTTAAATTAAAATCATAAAACTGAGTTAAAAATTCCGGACACCTGTTATGCATATTTCATTTAAATTTATAAATTGTACAATGAATAATTTAATACAACTCTACATTACAATAATTAAATATTCATGTATTATAAGTGTTGCCTTTTGAAATATGCCTACTTGTTTGAAAAACTTATAGTTAATTTTTCATGCATAAATCATACGTTTAATTTTTTAACAAAACATTTAGTTTGAATAGAATTTATTCGCATTTTTGTGCAATAATTTTGATTCATTTCACTTATGAATTTCTATCCAAGAACGTAATTTATTATTAATTCAAACTCAGATGAAAATTTTCCACTGATCTTTAGAAAATGTAAATTACTTAATTTAAACATTAACATGAAATTTTTGAATGTATAAGTTTTATAATAATAATATTATTTTTGTTGCTAAATTATTCAACAGAATTGAAACATTTCTTTCTACCCTTGACAATTGTTTTCCTGTGTAATATTAATTATTCAAGAAGTATCAATTTAAAATATGCATTTTGAAATAATAATTGTTTTAGAAATGTCTAAAATCTTTTTCTGATACTTTTAGTAAATATTTTTGCAAGATCAATTTTATACATGTTATAAAATTTCAAACCCAAAGTCCATTTTATTGCTTTCAACTGATTTATTTTTATTTATTCAAGTGTAGCAGTTTTTTATTCTCAAAATTTAAAACTACAGAATTCCTATTTTAACATAAAATTTTATTTTCATTGATATGTCACTTTTATTATATTTTCTGAATAGAGATGTATAATCAAGAGACGAATTTCAAAACAGATTTTTTTGTAAAAATTATTTTTTAAAACAAAAAAATATGTATATTTGATTTATTAATTTATTGCAGCCTTACATTGGTCTAAAACTTACTTGCTCAATATTTGCTAACTTTTGTCAGTAGCAAATTATTTTTATGTTTGGTTATTGTACTATTCGTTTCATTTTTGTGTTTACTGGTTGACAATAAATACAGAAAGTCGAATATAATAAAACAAAAATGAAAAATAATACGTAATAAATTATTTTTTTTAACTTAGTATAATAATAGTTAAAAAAATTTAAAGATATTAAATTTATTTAAAAAATAATAATTCAAATATATAACATTTTAATTCAAGGGTCGGCTGAAGGCATATTTCCTTAGACTCTCGCAAGATCCCGGTTTGAAATATACCAAAACAATTAAAGTATATAATTTTGTTTAAAATTTACAAAGATATTACGTCTGTTCATTATCAATTAACAAGAACGAAAAATCATACGTCAAGCACAGATTATGTAACACTTTCCAACATTTCCAAAATAATTTTACAAATCTTTGCCGTTTAATAAGGTGAAAGATGATATCTAAATAAACAATTTGAAAAACGAATAACATATTTAAACACATAACAAACCCAATTTCAGGAATTACCAACAATATTCGGAAAAAATATCCGAACTCTTTTGTGCATCCTTGTATATGATCTATAGACTTGTATATATGCTACATAGAAAGCTAAATTTTAGTTCAGTTAGGAAACGCCTAGCACAGTTTAAAATTCTCCTTCTGGATTTTCTGTCAGTAAACGGAAATGTACTCGAGAACTTTTATGCTGCCCTGTATAGGATTTATAGAATTACACCATTTAGAGAATTACACAACAAGTAACAGACAAAAAATGAGTTGCATTTAAAAACACATTCCGCAACTGAAAACGCACTTCCAGCAATTATTTTTAACAGAAAGTAACGAATTTTTTTGTGTGTCCCTACAACTGAACGATGAATGCTATATACACAATATGCTGTAGTAAGCCTCTTGTATTGCACATTAGTGATATATATCAATTTCAATATTTTTGAAATAGTAAAATATTATTAAAATAAACTGCAAACGATTTTTCTCCGTAGACTGTTATGTAACGGAAATCTTTTGAGTGTCTATGTAAAGGAACTATCAGTCCCATGCACACGATATTGCATAGTGAGCCTCTTGTCGTGCACTTCAGGGATATATATCAAAGTCAATATGTTTGAAATTATGTAACATCATTAAAATGAACCACAAATAATTTCCCCATCCGAACGGAATTGCTTTAATTGTCCCTGCGGACAGACGGCAGATAGACAGACAGACAGTCAAACGGGCAGACAAACCGAATTCATAAAAACTTTTCAACTACTTTGGGAAGTGTTAAAAAAAGTACACTTATAGAGACAATTAAATTACGAGTATACAGTTAAAAAGCACAAATATTTATTAAAAACAGCATTATAGGTTTCGGACTTTCCAGAAGCCACTCATCAGTAATCTATATATTTAAAACACTAAGCGTTTTCTTTTGACAATCCGCGAGAACAAACTACTGCATCAAATTACATCATTCTTTTTTAAAATGAAAGATATTTGGACACAGATTTGTTATCGTACATTCGTTTGTTCGAAAATTTTATTAATTAGCCGTAATTTTAAATTAAACTTTTACATCTGCTTATGACGTCATAAAGTCGGCAATCGGAATACGCCCACTGTTGCGAGGCAGATAGTTTATTCTCTGAACTCTGTGGTTGCGAGGATAAAAGAGAAATAATAAATATTAAAAGGAAGTGGCTTTTAGGCTTTAATTTTTTAATTTTCAAGTTAAATTACGGTAAAAGTATTAATCAGCGTGTTTTATAAAAGAATAAAAATTCATATTTATTATGACGTCACGGGAATATTGTTAATTGGATTTAGTTTATCATTATGCATTATAACTTTGTTGATGCCATTTTTTCATTACAATTAAATACAAAATATTTTTTTATTTGTAATACATGGTGTTTCAGTATAAAGGTAACGTATGCAAAAGTACGTGTGAAAAGTCTGCGCCGGTGAAAATGTCGTTAAGCTTAGCTTGAAATGCATTTTAACATTGGTAAAATTAAAAAGAAAAATTTATATGATTGTGTCAACAAGACGTAATTTTAACTGATTTTTCAATTTTTTATTTTAAAGATTAGAACTGGAGCTTTTATTGGGTGCTTCATCTTGATTGCATACCTTGATTACATGCTACCAATTACTTTTTTTAATTATAGGTTAGAAGATTTCATTTTTTAATTAAAAAAATCACAAAAGTAAAGCTTTCAGGAAAATTTAAATTATTTAAAATAGTGTTATGGTTAAAAAAAAAAACTTGAAATAATAATTGTTTTTTTTAGAATAGCCAATGTAAGGCTAATATTTTATAGGTATTTTTTTTTTGGTAGGTTTGTTATAAGTTCATTTAACAGTTCCTTATTAGCGGCAAAGTCTTATTTCTTTCACTGTGAATTTCTCTATTCATGTCAAAAAATGGTTGTCTACTTTTGGACGCCAGCGAAAACGCAGTGGCAATTTTTAGAAATGTATAACGGTTGTGATAACAAACGGCGCTATCGCTTTAGCTTTCATCGTGCTTACATATCACTTCTAAATACTACAAATTTAAATTTTTTACTACATTTTACAATTTCAATTCTTACATCATCAATTAGAAAAAAATTAGCTTTCGATTGAAATTTATTTGAAAACTACAGCTTAATTTAACAACTTTTTAAATAATTTTCAGCATGAAATATTTTTCCATTCTATTTCAACAATGACCATCAGTTTTTTTAATAATGTAAAATAGCCCCTGGGAAAGTTTCCACAATTGAAAATAGATTTCCCTAACCATCATAAAAAGTAAAAAAAAAAAAAAAAAAAACTGGTAAATCATAAGATCAGAAAAGAAAAGAAAAGAAAACTATTTTTAGTTTATGTTTAACATAAAATTGATATGTTGAATTCGTTGATGTATGTGTTGCATCAGAATGTGCTAGGAATTATATATTTTTTTTTGAAAGATTCATTGGGTATTTAATTGTATAAGAGGGTAATTATCCCCGACTGTGATGGATAATCATCCTGATTATATAAAGGGACCGAAGAAACCATACAAATGAATTACACTTGAAAAAATTCAAAATCTCCCTCATCTGCAGATTGATTTATTATTGTAAAAATAATTCTTCATCTTTACATAAAAATTGATTAGCTTAAAACAATGGATTCGTTTTAGAAGATACAGATTTGAAACAAACAATGATTAAAGAGGACATTTTAAAACTTTTAATTTAATCATTTTAAAACTTTCTTTTAACGTCGAATTTCGACGGTGCCTTTGGGCAGATGCAATGCACATGCGCATAGGAGCTCACTCGATTGCATTATCACAGGGGGGAGATATGTGTTTATTTACCATATTCTTTTATTTATTGAATATGATATGGACGCAGGAATATACTATTTGTATGATACTTCATAGGTTCATGAAATTTTCTTTCTTGCCGTGGAGAATATGGCGGTAATATCAAACTGATTTGCATTACACAAGTTTTTACGGATTGTTTGTTCGGTGTTTGCATCGGAAATAGTACTGTATTTCACTGGGGGAAAAAACTTTTAAAATAAAATATTTGAAATATATTGAATATACGCACCACTTCTTAAATAATAAAGTAGCTTATTTTACTGATATTGTTATAGTATTTTTTTCCGTCAAGTTTTGACGGGTTCCATCTAGTGTAAAATTAAAAACACAAATCACGGGAGATGATAAAACAATTTACATAACAACAATATGCATGTGTCAAAAACAGTTAAAAAAAAATGGGGGAAGTAGTTAGTGATGAACGTCTGAATCAAAATAAATTGGTGTATTCAGATGGAACCCAGCTGGCTTCATTAAGTGGAGATTTCGCTGATTTCGTGAACCAAGCCTCCAAGAAAACACGGCTCCCATAAATAATAATAATGCATTAGTACAATGCTATTTTTTAATATATATTTATGTTTTTTACTTGCACATCATACGTAATATAGGGTAAATCTTGTAATCGTTTTAAAAATCGAAAATTTTTTTTGTTGACGGATTTACACGTTTCAGACACTGGAGATTCCGAAAAACATATTTTTAGAAAAAAAAAAATTGCCGTCCGTCTGTGTGTCTGTATGTCTGTAACGGTCTATCTCCCGAACAAATTGAGATAAAGACTTGAAATTTGGTATAGTATGTAATAATGGGAAGAAGCTTATTGAATTTCAGTAATCTCGATTATCCGAAACTATTTTTTTCGGACTCTCGAAACATTCGTTCTGATAAAAGGTCTATAAAAATTTTCGAAATTGTTTATTTTAAGGAAAGAATATAAAAGACAATAAAATTCATAAATTTTGCATGAAGAATGAAGTTAGTCGGATAATTAGTTGCCGAGATTTTTGCAATCCTATTTTTCCACACTCTTCGATCTTTCATGACCCTGTATTTCATCCAAATTTCAATTCAAATATATATTTTATTTGGAAATGAGACGCTTAATCCGACGCAATAAACCGTTAGTTAATATGATTATTAGTTTTGGAGTTATAGGGATGTTTTTTTTACGCAATTCAGTCATAGAGCATTTAAAGTTTATGACGTCAAAGCCCGATTTTATACGAATTGCAATGTTTTTTATAAGTAGTTTACACATGTTTTATTTTCATAATTTATATTATGCATATCCATGATGGGTAAGTATTACGGTGGCACCCAACGACTAGTTAACTTTATAATTGGGCCCTGCGTGGAAGAGTGAAGACATCATTCCGCTGATCGCTTGAGCGCGTAGCGAGTCAGGGCGGCGGGTTCGACTCCAGTCAATTCCATTGCACACACTGTGTGGAGTTCCGGGGTGTAATTCTTCAGTGTTGTAATTTCCTTGTGTCTATCCAGGCATCATCTTTATGCAGATTTATAAACGAATATTTGTATTTAGCTCACAAGTCTGATGTATATGTTTAATAAAGAAACGGATTTTATAATTTAATTGTCTGTATATAATTTTGTTTGTATGAGTGTATTTGATGCTTGCGAACATTTTAAACCTTGAGTGAAAATATAATGAAATTAAATTAGACAAATAATGTATTCTTGATTAAAAAATTAAGTAATTATGCATTTTAATCAGATTTCATTAAGATTTTCTTTGATTATGTATTACCATGAGGTCACATTGTCTTTTTAATTTTGAATTGATAAATAGTTAAAGAATAAATTTGTGCCATCCGAAACCCACTGGTTTTAGTAAAAAAAGCCATGTAAAGTTATTTAATTTAACTTAATTTAACCAATGTGAGGTTAAAAACATTTTTTTAAATCAAACATTATAAGAGTTGTAATTTTTTCAACTGAGTAAAAAAATGTTCAAGTTCAATCCCAAGGGTCATGTCTTATGCTGACTTGTTTTATGCTCTTCCAACTGAGCTATCCAGGAAAAATTCCGTGGTCATTTTTCACCGAGACAGCTTTTTGCCAATGACATCTGGTCTGTTATTTGAAACAGATCAACAAAGTAAACCACAGGCAAACAGGCTACAAAATATGTTGGATACGTAATAATTACACTTAATTATTTTAACATAATCATACTGATTTCTAAAGAAATCATAAGTGTTGTCATTTATCCATCTGAGTGAAAAAATGTCCATGCCGGGATTCGAACCAGGATACTTAATTGCATTTTTAAAAAAATTTCTCTGTTATACATAAACATTACAAATATCACCGCAATAATACTAATTAGCACTTAGATTTTAACACAATCATACTGATTATTAAAAAGTCCTTCCGGCCTGTACCGGGAGGAAAATGTAGCTTTCATATTAAAAATAATTAAAAATAAATGTGCAACGTTAAATTAGCACAAATTAAAATAATTTCTAATGGCAAACAGCTGTTTCAGAGTCCTTAAGCTCCATCTTCAGTGCCAACTCAAAAGGTAAAAACGAATTAAAAACTCCTCGGCCATGACCGCTTGCCTGCCATCTCTCGCCCCGCGGCCAGATGAAATGGTCATCATAGTTCATGTTTTTAAAAATTCCACTCATTTCACTCAAACACCTGAAACTAACATGCTTGGAACCCGATTATAGAAGATTCAATCCCGGTTTTCGTTAAAAGGAATTTGAATAGAAATGTCAGCGTGAGACTTACAGCAAAACAAAAATCAAATTGTTTTAAAATGTCAGCCACCCTGGAATTTCAAACTGCCATATCTCAGGCATTTTTTAAGATAAAAACAAAACAAAAAATGTTCTGGAATCCTTGTATCACTATCTAACATTTAACGAAAACAACTTTTTCAATTTATAATTTTTATACATCTTTTTTATTTTATTTTTTAAACTGAAAAAAATTAACTTGCTGCTAGATACATAGTCTAATGTGTTTTGAACATTTTCTTGCATGTGAATGGAAAGTTTTAATTTAGGGGCAATCTCTCCGATTCGCCTGTTTGCAAGTCTTTTGCGATCCCCATCGTCAGTTCTCGTTGCAATTAAAGAACATTCCTGACTGTCAACAATGACAGCGTCACTGTTGCCATTAGTTGAACTAATGTTGACGATTTTGTAACACACACCAGAGGAAATGATTTCTCATTGTACATATACACAATTGGTGTTCAATTTTAGTGAGTTAAAATGTTTGCTTACAAAAACTGAGGTACTATTAAACATTTTAATTTCAAAGAAAATTGATTCATTTATCAGAACTCAAAACAAACAAATTACTGAAATTACGCGTATTAATATAATACAACTTAGAAACGAAACCTTTACGAATGTTATCACCAAATAGAATCATAATAGACATAAGCACGAATTTCTTGCCATTTATAACTTACTATCTTTCTTATTTATTTACGCATGAAACTGTTTTTGAAAAATTACTTGCATTAAACTTTACCATGTATAAATTACTTATAAGTTTATGGAATAATTATTAGATATTTAATTATTGCGTCCAAAAACCTTATTACCGTGTTTTTCTAACAACAATACTTTGTTGAAAAATTATTTGTAAATCAACCGAACCATTTAAAAGGACATAGAAATCATTTATCACATTTACTTTATTTAAAAGAATCAGTTAAGCAAAGGTCTGAAAAATTTTCAAATATTTACTGAAGAACAAATTCTTAATCAACTAC
Organism: Maratus michaelseni; assembly: GCA_963931845.1. NCBI lineage: Eukaryota > Metazoa > Arthropoda > Arachnida > Araneae > Salticidae > Maratus > Maratus michaelseni. The sequence continues at coordinate 384,842,574 of OZ007593.1, forward strand.
TCTGAAAGACACTTTTTCTATAATTTGGTATTTATTCTAAAAGTTATGATCTTACTTTTGTTGTTTTTTTGTTGTTGATAAATGCTTTACCGAATGTAGTTCTTCATAAACAACCATCTACTTGTACGTAAATTTTATGGCCAGTAAGAAAAAAATCATTAGATTCCTTTTAAAATATCACCCTTTAAAACATAAAAAGCGAATATAACATGATATTAAAAATTTATAAAGTCGAATAAATACAAATAATGATTTTCACAACAATAATTGTATGATGAAATCGCTGAATGGAGCATTAGAATGTGTAAATCGATAAAAAAAAAAAAAAAGGATTGGTATTCTGCAGGGTAAAAATACCATTTTATCAGTCAGATGTCCGAAAACCAGTTTGAAAGATGTTTGAGCTACAAAAAATTGCATATTATATTAAATGTAATTAATATTTCTTAAAACGTCTTTGATCTAACCAGATCTAAATCACAAGGATTATAATATTTGTTCTTATTTAATTCATTGAATTAAAACAACATCTGGAAAAGGAAAATATCCCATTCAGCAAGTTTCATGTAGCATCAACTAGTGAACTTTTACTAAACAGCATCATTTATTGTGAAACATTTCACATAAACATGTGGTAGAGCACTAGGTTTTTAGCTCACAGGCTATCAAAGCCTGAGAGCTTATGTGCACGCCGGTTCTGTATGTACGTACGTATGTATGTACGTAACGCGATAACTCTTGATAGAACTAACCGTTTTACTTTAAATTTTGTTTATAGGTTCCTTGTGATAAGGCGCTTCCCTGATTAGTTTTGGAGGTTCATTGGTTAAGCATAAAGGGGGGAAACGGGGGGGCTAACCCCCCATAATTTAGATAAATGGGTTTTTCATGCAGAATTATCTCATTTTCTTCAAATTTTGTATATATATTCATTTTTTTTGATAATGCGCTTCTGTCAATAGTTTTGGGGCTCATTGGTTAAGTATAAAGGGGGAAAGGGGGATAACACTCCCCCCCCCAATTCAGATAAATGAGTTTTTCATGCAGAATTATCCGATTTTCTTCAAATTTTGTATATAGGTTCATTGTGATAATGCGCTTCTCTGAATAGTTTTGGGGGTTCATCGGTTATGTATAAAGGTGGGAAAGGGGGGACTAATCCCCCCTTAATTTAGATAAATGGGTTTTTCATGCAGAATTATCCCATTTTCTTCAAATTTTGTATATATATTCATTTTTTTTATAATGCGCTTCTGTCAATAGTTTTGGGGGGTCATTGGTTAAGTATAAAGGGGGAAAGGGGGGATAACCCCCCCCCCTAATTTACATAAAGAAGTTTTTCATGGAGAATTATCCGATTTTCTTCAAATTTTGTATATAGGTTCATTGTCATAATGCGCTTTTCTGAATAGTTTTGGGGGTTCATCGGTTATGTATAAAGGGGGGAAAGGGGGGACTAATCCCCCCTTAATTTAGATAAATGGGTTTTTCATGCAGAATTATCCCATTTTCTTCAAATTTGTATATATATTCATTTTTTTTATAATGCGCTTCTGTCAATAGTTTTGGGAGGTCATTGGTTAAGTATAAAGGGGGAAAGGGGGGATAACCCCCCCCCTAATTTACATAAATGAGTTTTTCATGGAGAATTATCCGATTCTCTTCAAATTTTGTATATAGGTTCATTGTGATAATGCGCTTCTCTGAATAGTTTTGGGGGTTCATTGGTTAAGTATAAAGGGGGAAAGGGGGGCTAATCCCCCCTTAATTTAGATAAATGGGTTTTTCATGCAGAATTATCCCATTTTCTTCAAATTTTGTATATAGGTTCATTTTTTTTGATAATGCGCTTCTGTCAATAGTTTTGGGGGGTCATTGGTTAAGTATAAGGGAGGAAAGGGGGGGGATACACCCCCTAATTTAGATAAATGAATTTTTCATGCAGAATTATAAGATTTTCTTCAAATTTTATATATAGGTTCACTGTGATAATGCGCTTCTCTGAATAGTTTTGGGGGTTCATTGGTTAAGTACAAAGGGGGGAAAAGGGGGACTAATCCCCCTTAATTTAGATAAATGGGTTTTTCATGCAGAATTATCCCATTTTCTTCAAATTTTGTATATAGGTTCATTTTGATAATGCGCTTCTGTCAATAGTTTTGGGGGGTCATTGGTTAAGTATAAGGGAGGAAAGGGGGGGATACACCCCCTAATTTAGATAAATGAATTTTTCATGCAGAATTATAAGATTTTCTTCAAATTTTATATATAGGTTCATTGTGATAATGCGCTTCTCTGAATAGTTTTGGGGGTTCATTGGTTAAGTATAAAGGGGGAAAGGGGGGCTAATCCCCCCTTAATTTAGATAAATGGGTTTTTCATGCAGAATTATCCCATTTTCTTCAAATTTTGTATATAGGTTCATTTTTTTTGATAATGCGCTTCTGTCAATAGTTTTGGGGGGTCATTGGTTAAGTATAAGGGAGGAAAGGGGGGGGATACACCCCCTAATTTAGATAAATGAATTTTTCATGCAGAATTATAAGATTTTCTTCAAATTTTATATATAGGTTCATTGTGATAATGCGCTTCTCTGAATAGTTTTGGGGGTTCATTGGTTAAGTACAAAGGGGGGAAAAGGGGGACTAATCCCCCTTAATTTAGATAAATGGGTTTTTCATGCAGAATTATCCCATTTTCTTCAAATTTTGTATATAGGTTCATTTTGATAATGCGCTTCTGTCAATAGTTTTGGGGGGTCATTGGTTAAATGTAAAGGGGGAAAGGGGGGGATACCCCCCTAATTTAGATAAATGAGTTTTTCCTGCAGAAGTATCCGATTTTCTTCAAATTTTGTATATAGGTTCATTGTGATAATGCGCTTCTCTGAATAGTTTTGGGGGTTCATTGGTTAAGTATAAAGGGGGGAAAGGGGGGACTAATCCCCCTTAATTTAGATAAATGGGTTTTTCATGCAGAATTATCCCATTTTCTTCAAATTTTGTATATAGGTTCATTGTGATAATGCGCTTCTCGGAAGAGTTTTGGGGGTTCATTGATTAAGTATAAAGGGGGAAAGGGGGGGGGCTAATCCCCCTTAATTTAGATAAATGGGTTTTTCATGCAGAATTATCCGATTCTCTTCAAATTTTGTATACAGGTTAATGGTGATAAAGCGTTTTCCTGATTGGTTTTGGGGATTCATTGTTTAAGTATAAAGGGGGTAACGGAGGACTGCCCCCCCCCCCCCTTAATTTAGATAACTGCGATTTTCTTAAAATTTTGTATATAGGTTCATTGTGATAAGGCGCTTTCCTGATTAGTTTAGGGGGTTCTTTGGTTAAGTATAAAGAGGGTAAAGGGGGGGGGGCTTATCCTCCCCCCTTAATTTAGATGAATGTGGTTTTCATGGAGAATTATCCGATTTTCTTCAAATTTTGTATATAGGCTCATTGTGGTAAGGAGCTTCCCTGGTTAGTCTAGGGGTTCATTGGTTAAGTATAAAGGGGGATACGGGGGGGGTAATCCCCCTTAATTTAGATAAATGGGTTTTTCATGCAGAATCATCCGATTTGCTTCGAATTTAGTATATATGTTCATTGCAATAAAGGGCTTCCCTGATTAGGTTTGGGGGTTCAATTGTTAACTATAAGGGGGTGGGGGAACGGGGGGATTATCCCCCCTTAATATATTGTCGATTTCTTTATTTTTCGAGGGGCTTATTTCAAATTCTTTGAAATAAGTGTATAATATACAATTAGTGTGAATAGCCTGTGAGCTCAATGCCCTCAGTTTAACTGGGCAGTTTTCTTTTTTATTTAAACATTTGTAAGTGTGACGATTTTTTTTATCACTACAAAATACATTACGTATATAACTTCATTCTTAATACTCGATTAATATCCTAAAAAAACTTACGTTATTGCTGTCATTGTATCTAAGAGGTACTTGACGTAATTTCCACATTTACACACTTAATACAGCGATATTTTTGGGTAAAGGTAGCAATTAAATAGAAGTGTTTGTTCTTTTGGCTTTAAAGTATCCACACACCTTCGGAGGTGATTTTTTTTTTTTTTTTTTGAAATTTTCTCTTTATACCAATTTTTTCTAATGACATTAAAATTAAAACTTTTAAAAATATATAAACATTTTATAAATTACAAAAAGGATTTTTAAAAGTAAAAAATAATCAAAATTATGTGAAAAATTGGCATTTGCCCAAAACATAATAATTTAAAATGAAATCAATGCATTCACATTCTGTAAATTGCATAATAAAGAGAATAACTTTCTCTAGGACGTAGACTAGCCAAATTATAATAGCATCTCTATCGCAGTTGCTATGGCACTTAAAATATTAATGTAATGAAAAATTCGTAAAATTTCTTGCAACATTTTAACTTATACCAGTGTAAATATAAAACTAATTAATACATTATCATTATTGTAGTCTATTCCCTCTGAAGATAATGCAAAACGAAATTATTTGTTATTCTTCGAATCAGGATCTTATTCATACTAAGAATTTCTCGTTAATTTACACATCAATAAAAAGTTCTGATAGATAAAACTAATAAATTTATTATTATTACCAAGCAAAAGCCTGGTTCAGAAACTCGGATATACCGCCGAGAACTCGGTTCAAAATTACATCACATCTAAATCAGAATTAAAAACTGAAAGACAACAAACGCAAGGGTTACAATAATTATTATTGGCGACGCCTAATCTCCCCAATCAAAACAACAGAAAGGGGGTTTTACACACTGCCCCCGGATGAACAACCAATTGTTCATCATTCAAATTAAATTTCTAAAAAATTTTAAACTACATTGATAAGATAAAAATAGAACATACTTACAATAAGGAGATAACACAAAAACAGTTTTCACAGGAGCTAATACTGAAACTAAAATATACAAAATAATGGGATTAGAAAACGATAATAATAGAAAATGAAAATAAAATGTTCATGATAATGTTCATAAAAAATCTTTAGTCCATAACATCTAGTTCCAGTTTGTAAATCAATTGGATTGGTCTTCTTATCACACCGAAAACAGTCTGAATGACACATGATCTAATTTTTGAATCTCTTCCTAAAAACAGTTCTGTTATTCGTCCACATTTCCACATGTGCTTTGGAGTTTTATCCTCATTAATCAACACAACATCTCCAATTTCGAATTCAGTTGGAGTTTTGACTGGAACTGTAAAATTAGCAGAACGCAGTTTTAGTAAATATTCCTGCCTCCAACGTTTCCAAAAATGGTTTAAAACTTGATCTCGATATCTCAAAATTTTTGTCAGTGTTATTTTATTCGATTTAGTTTCTGAAACACAATGAAGATCTGGTAGAGAATTTATTCGCTTGCAAATCAAAAAATGAGAAAGTGGAAGTGGAAGCGGTTCACTGTTTTCTTCATAGACATACGTCAATGGGCGACCATTAATCACAGCCTCAATTTCGGTCAAATTGGTTTGAATTTCTTCAAGTGAGAGACCAGATCTACCGAGAACTTTCTTCAACGGAGTTTTTACCGAACGAACCATTCGTTCCCAAAATCCCCCCCCCCCCCCCCCACCACCACCAACTGGCTCTTGGTACAATAAATTTCCAAACGATCTTATTTTTATTAAAATATCGTAAAACTTCAGCTTTTGATATTCGGCTCCAAACTTCTCTAAGTAAATTATCTGTTTTGATAAAAGTTTTCGCATTGTCACTATACATAGTTTTACATATTCCTCTACGTGATATAAATCGTTTAAATGCTTAAAGGAAGGTTTCAGTAGATAAATTTGAACATAATTCGAGATGTACGGCTCTAGTGACTGCGCACGTGAAAAGAACTATGTAAGCCTTTTCTTGGCCAGTTTTTGTTTTTACATAAATAGGACCTGCAAAATCCACAGCACAGGTCTGGAAGGGGGGGGGGATTCTATTACACGATCTTTTGGTAAAGGTGCAATTTCCTGCTTTCCAGGAGAAGCTTTAAATTTTGAACAAATAAGGCATTTTTTCAGTACGGATTTTATCAATTTTCGTGCTCTGATTATAAAATATTTTTCTCGTAAATGAGCTAATGTTGTCGTGATTCCATAATGGAAAACCTTTTCATGGGCATTCTGAATCAACAATTTTGTGAAAGTACTGCCATTTGGAAGTATAAAAGGATGTTTTTCCCTTTGAGAAAATTCTGAAAATTGTAATCTTCCCGATACAATCAGTAAATCATTCTCGTCTAATTTTGGATTCAGATTATACAATGCTGAATCTTTATCGATGGGCTTTCCCCTTTTCAAAAAGTCAATTTCGCGATTAAATACAGATAACTGAGTTTGTTTTATCCAATAAATTTCTGCCTTTTCAATTTCTGGAGCTGTCACATCACCTGAAATTTTAGTTTTACTTTTGTTGATATTATTTAGAAATCTAAAAATCCATGCTGTGATGTTAAGTAATTTTGAAATATTACTAAAATTTTCTATTTTTAACAATGATTCTGGAGGTACAACACCTACTGTACAAGATATTTGATCAGAACTCAACTTCGATGATTTTCTTTCATTCAAAGTGCTTTGATTTAATATGTTTACGTTAAATGGTACCTTTTCAGGTTTTGGCCACTGTCCTTTGGTAATGATAACCATTCAGGACCATAATACCATAATTTATTTTTAGTGAGGTTATGTAAGTTCTCGCCTCTAGTAAGAAGATCACTCGGGTTGTCCTTACCCGGAATATACTTCCATAATTTCGGATCAGTCAAAGATTGTATTTCTACAACCCTGTTAGCCACAAAGGGCTTCCAATTATTGGCTGATCCTTTTATCCAGTATAACGTAATAGTGGAATCTGACCAGAAATGCATTTCCAAATTTTGAAAATTAAACACATTTTTTAAATATTTAGACATCCTAGCAGCTATTAATGCCCCCATTAATTCAAGACGAGGGATTGTCAAACACTTAATCGGGGATACTCAAGATTTTGCCTAAATAAGACTGGTCATAATTTCATTATTACTTGTGATATATCGAAAATAAGCTACAGCCCTATAAGCCTTAGGGCTGGCATCGAAAAAAATATGAATTTCAATTGGGTCTGAAAATTCTAGGCCCTGCGGAAAATATTTGCGGAGTACCTCAAATTTATCTAAATGATCGATTTCTGAACACCATTTTTCCCATTCAATTTTTAAATCATCAGGGAATTTTTCATCCCATTCCAAACCCCTTTTCCATGTTTCCTGTAGCAAACTTTTCATACGAATAGAAAATGGTGCGATGAATCCAATCGGATCAAAGATTTTTAACATGGCTTTAAGAAGAACGCGTTTCCTTGGATTAAATTTCCATTCATCAGAAAAGGATTGTACATCAAAACGTAAAATATCCCAATTGGTATCCCATAATAATCCCAAAATCTTTAAAGAATTATTCGAATTTTCTTCTGAGTCACATAATTTGTTTTCCTCCCATATTTTTCTAAGTTTAACAGAATTAGTTTTGAATTTTCGCAAATTCATACCAGCTTCCCTAAAAATATCCGAAGCGGTTGATGATAGGTAAAAAGCGTCTTCATCAGATTTTGACCCCGTTATTAAATCATCTACGTACAAAGATGAATTCAAGATCTTAACAACTTCAGGATGATCAATATATTTCCGAATATGATATCTAATCGTTGCAGCCAAAATAAAGGGACTGCAAGTTACCCCAAAAGCTGCTCGAGTAAATCTCAAAAAAGTTAAGTTATCATTTTCGTCACCAAACCAGAAAAATTTTAAATAATCCCGATCCTCTTCTGATATCCCAATTTGCAAAAAGGCCTTTTCTAAGTCAGCGCAAAATGCAATATTAGATTTTCTAAAATTCATTATAACATCAAGTATGTTAGGATTAAGATTAGGACCTGGGTATAAACAGTCATTTAAAGAATTTAAATGCTTTTCTTTAGAAGAAGCATTGAAAACCTTCCTCACTTTGGTAGTTAATTTATCCTCTCTTAAAACTGGTCTATGAGGCATAAAATACCCATTCTCAATTATTCTATCAGGGCAGTTTTCTACAATTCCGGTAGTTTTTTGTTCCAATACAATAGCCTTATATTTTTTACATAAGTCTTTATCCTTTTCGAGTTTACGATTTAATTCGTTAAAACGATTCCTTGCTATTATAAAATTATTATCTACTCTAGTTTTCTCGTCCTTCCACAATAAACCCGTTTCGTACCTATTATTTACAGATTTTAAATTATTCTCAAATTTATTCACAATTTCCTTATCCATATCTGAAATATTTTCATTTGATTGCGTAATACCCAAAGATTCAATTTCCCATAAAAATTTCAAATCCTCCCTTTCTAGATTTACAACGGACAGATTTAAAACAGATGCGTATTTCAAATTCTTTTTTTCATCCTCATAGAACCCACATAATGAATGTCCGAATAAACTTTCACATAAAAATAGAGATTTAGTTATTTTTTGCACTTTTCCCTCGTGACAGATTTGATAAAAATAATCCGCTCCAATTAATATATTTATTTGGGAATCGCATGGCGCGGCAAAATTCGACAACTGGTAAGGCGCTAATTTGTCTGTTATCTGTTTGTTGAGAAGTGGGGGATGAATCGTTGCGTTAGAAATTACGTCTGTTACTAAAGCTTCAATAAAAATGAAACGCGATTTGTCTTCAACATGAGATAATTTTAATTGCACAACATCACAAGTTTTTATTTGTGGCTTAATAGCTGCAAAGGAAAAAATCTGAAGTTTTTCTCTACGAATAATTCGTGGATTTAATTTTGAAATTAATTCCTGGGTCACAAAAGATTTTTGACTACCTAAATCATATAAACATAAGGAAAGTTCAGAATTTATTCCAGATTCCTTTTTTACGCAAGCTGTTTGTAAAATAACCTCTTTAAAAGAATTTGCATTTGAATTTACTTTACAATGAGAAATTGAAGTGATTACAGAGTCTGCTGATTTGATTTCTTTCGGGACAGTTTGATTAGAATTCCTATTTAAACAAACTGAAAAATGGTGAAAATTGCAATTACAATATTTACAGTGTTCAGAATTAAATTTACACTAGGCCGACACATGAAATTTTCGAAAACAAAGGAAACAACGACCATGGCTGCGCAATTTATCACGCTTTTGATGAATAGAACAATCTTTACATGATTTAGAATCGTGATCATTTTCACAAAATATACAAACACTTTTTACATTAGTAGCCAATGCAGAGGCTGAAGGAATGTCGCGTTTATAATTATTCAACTGTTTATAATTGTTATTATACTTTGTATTTTTAGCACTAAAACTATTTTCAGAGTTCTGCAGTGTCATCGTAGCTTCTCGAGATTGCACTTCGTTTTTAATGAAGGAAAGAAGATCTTCGATCTCCATTTTTTCAGTATTGGCTCTTTTACGATTAAAATCTAGTGCTATTTCAGAAGGTATTAATTTCATTAGTATCGGACAGAGAAGGTGACCTTAACTTCCGGACGTAACACCAAGAGAATTTAAATTTCTTATTTGTATCTCGCATTTATCATACAATTCTCGTAATTCTTTAACATTCGAAGCATTCTTTATCTGTTTTAAACTTAACAATTTACTCATATGAGCATTGATAACTAGGTCGCTACGACCATAGCGATCTTTTAACAAATCAACAGCAGCTTTGAAATTTTCCTCGGAAAGTGAAAAACCTGCAACAGCATTATAGGCACTGCCTCCAAGCAGGGATTTTAAATATACGAATTTATCAATTGGGGTTAAATTAGAATTCTTCTCAATAGCATTAGAAAATTGCCCCCAAAATTCGAGCCAAGAACTGCTATCACCATAAAATTTGTTTATTGTTAGCTTCGCAAGTTCATAGATTTCTCTATATTTCCGTTTTGAGAAACGGAATCATTTTTCATAAAATTTTGAAAAGCATTATTTTGGTTTTGGGAGTTGCGTTCATTTAAAAATTTCGTTATTTTGTAACGCGATTCGATAATTTTTTCACTATAGCTTTCTGAGCTTTCGATTTCTTTTTCGAAATCTGCATCAGCGATTTCGTCTTGTATGTCAGAATTTAATTTTTTTAATGTTTCGTATTTCTCGTTTAACTGATGTTTACAAATGTTTAACATATCAAACTTGTTTTCTAATGACATAGAGTCATCTTCAAGAATTGTACATATTTTAGTACACAACTTTGTTGTTTGCGTTCGTAAACCAGAACGCTTCTTTTTTAAAGTATCTATAGTAGACATATCAATTTTATTTTACAGTTCAACAAAAATATAAATTAGACTGAGCTTACCTCAAGTCTTCAGAGAACCATTTACCAAGAACAAATCATAAATCCAGTGCAGACATCAGACATCAAGGCGCGGGACGCCAGAAAATGAAGATAATGCAAAACGAAATTATTTGTTATTCTTCGAATCAGGTTCTTATTCATACTAAGAATTTCTCGTTAATTTACACATCAATAAAAAGTTCTGATAGATAAAACTAATAAATTTATTATTATTACCAAGCAAAAGCCTGGTTCAGAAACTCGGATATACCGCCGAGAACTCGGTTCAAAATTACATCACATCTAAATCAGAATTAAAAACTGAAAGACAACAAACGCAAGGGTTACAATAATTATTATTGGCGACGCCTAATCTCGCCAATCAAAACAACAGAAAGGGGGTTTTACACCCTCAACAAATATCTGTACAATAAGTAAAGAAAAATTTCAAGGCATCTCATGCATAATTTTTTGTTATAGGATGTTTTGCGTGCAGTAAATATCTGAAAAACTTCATTTTGAGAAAAAGCTAAAAATAACTTTTAAACGCGATTCTTGCTATAAAAATAATAATTATTATTTAAAGGTTTAATTACATACTCCATGTATTTTGTTGGACATATAATCCAATTTAAATGATAAATCTCGAAAAAGAAGAATGTAAACATACATTTCATCTTACGTCCGGTTTGCAGAACGATATTTCCGGATGTAAAATTCTTCGACACGGTGAAACAGATGTAACTTTAAACGGCTGTAACTCAGGTTCTAACTCAGATACAGACACAATTAAAGCAGAATTCGATAGATAAAAGATAAAATTGTAATATTACTGCAAAAATGAAAAATCGATATTTTATCGAAAATGGCGTTTCAAAGGTGTGTGGATATCTTAACCACAAAAACTAAAACAAATTATGAACACAATTATGAAAAATTATGAAACTAACAAAACTTATAATGAACTTATCGTAATATAAGCCTAGACCTTGTACCTTACAAGGACAGAAATCATGTGTTAAGCAATAAAAATTGTAGTTGCCAGATACTGTCAATAATTAAAGAAAATCTTTCTGACCGAAGCAATACGAATCTTGATAGTCTTATTTTATATGCTAAATAAGTTAGTCAGAAATCTTATTATAGATACATTTACACACAAATATGTAATTTTCAAGATGTGTTTAAAAATTTTAGTAAAACTTGTTAATTTCTGTAGAAATGTTTTAAGTTTGCTAAATTGATATTTAACTATGTATCGATTGCTGTTGTCTTTTTAAAACAACATAGTGCAAGTATGAACCTTCTAAACAAAATTGGCTTTAAATTACTTAAAATTTTATTTTTAGTATTTCGTCATGTTTTTACATGAAAACTTATAATAGTGTGAAAAAAATCCATTACCTATATTGAAAATAACAATTAAAATCCGTATTTGTCTGTAACAATTAAAATCGTATTCAATAAAAAAATATTTTTTCTATTAACTACTATACATACAATATTATGAAACGTAACATTTTAAAGTATAATATTATTTATTTATTATTTTCAGTTAACGTAAGCCTTTGAATCTAGTGATAGAATTATAGTTACACTTTTCATTCAACTTATTAAAAAATATTTATGTTTTATGAAGAATCTGTTGAAATTAAATTCAATATAAAGATTTTACGCGGATTTTGAAGTCAAATCTATTTATTTAATGCTATTTGAAAGAAATAAAAAAAATCTAAAAACACATAATTTTAATATAACAACTATAAGTTGAGGAACATTTATTTAGATTAAAATTGTGATTTTGGTTTATTCTTAGCTCTGATTTATTCATGCAATAACATCATTTCACACATAGAAAACGAGTGTGTAATGATATAAGCTGTTCAAAAGGACTACACGTCGAGCCAAATATATTTTATTCCAAACAACACTTTTTTGTCAATCGTAGGTGTCCAAACTTCTTATATATTCCCTTTATATACTTGACAACACTTGAAAGAATTAAAACACTATTCCTGTTATTTTCACTTTTGTTTATTGTATTAGATTTTAATATATGGGTACTGACTATTTTATATCACGCGTGTCTGTCTAGCATGGTTTTCTGTAATAGAACATATAATTATATAGTTTTGATTAGACACAACATTATTTGCTTATCGCCCTCAAAAGACAGTATAATTGATTCTAAAATATTTAGGTAGTAAAAGCTAGACCAGGAATATTAAACCAGTTTCTAAGAAGAAAGCCATTTAAATAATAGCACTAAATTTGAAATCTTTACAGCAGTTTGAGAAATATATTTAAAGAACACCAAAATACACAACTTATCAAAAATCTGAAAAAAATATATGCTTCCCAAAAAAATATTTTATTCTACTCCTTTATCTCTTTTCTTTGTATTTCTTCAATAAATTTAAAAATAGTAAACTGACTTGTAAAATTTACTAACAAGCTTAAGAGTAGAAAATAACATTAAAAATATATTTATAGTTTTATGCAGTAAGTTTTGCTTATTGTATGAAAATTTCTGAGTGAAAAGAATAGTAATCAAACAAATAATGCTAAAGGCCTTTGAGAAAAACATAAGTCTGATAAGAATTAACTTTTGCCCAGAAGGGAAAAATAGTATTTACTTATTTTGCGTTCTTTTTTTTCTATGCCGTTAGTAAGTTCCTTATTATGATGAAAAAAAGCTGCTACTGAGTGTCTCTGGGTGATGATATGACGCTTTTTTATCCCTTTTGTAAAAGCAAATATTTATAAATATTTTCAAAATTTATTTCTAGCATAATCTACAGGAATTTTGTTATATTAATTCAGAATCTACTGAATTTGGTATAAATAAGTTCCTGTTAATAAGGATTTCTTCCAAGAAGAACTTATACTATCTGGTAAAAACCTGCGGCTTGTATAATATACCCTTTTCAATACATATTAAGAATAGTTTAAGTGAAATATATTTCATGATAAAAAGTATAATTGTTAATAAAGATAAATCAATTATGAAGTACTGTTACTCAGCATTTAAAGTGGAATTACTACAAGGTGCGAAGATTAAAGATATATATGAGAAAAGGGGGAGAGATAGATTGAATATAGAATTTGAAATTACGTCATAGGATCTACACTATATTTCCAATGATGACCGGTCACTTGCGATTTTAGACGTTTTGTTAAATATCTGGAAAGATACATGAGGAATTATCCTGAAACTTCAGGAATGTAAACAACATGATAGACGTCATATATTTCCGCGTAGATTTTTTCCCGAAACCCCATAAGGGGCAGTCAACAAATTGAAGAAAAACGAATGTATTTTGGATAACCCTGTGAAAACTAATATTGCAAAAGCATTCAAACTGTAGATTATGAATAAGTGGCTTATTGTAATAGACTGTGTTCATTTTTATGAGGATAGCATGTACACTCGAAGAGAAATTAAGGTTTTTATAAAAACAGTCCCAAATTTTACCAAGTTTTTTGCTTATAATTTGCAGAGTTTTTAATATGAAGACAAGTTATTTTCAGTCAATATGACAAACAAAGATGTACACAACACCCTGCAATTAGAATTACAAAATAATAAAAATTGTATGAAAAATGAGCAGGTTTACTAAATATTGTTTCACTGCGCATGCGCGAAGTCAATCAAAATATACTGTGCGTAATATATTAGCTAAATATATAGACCAACTTTTATTAAAGTCTCAAAAACATAGCTTGGAAATTCTGATAGTAATCGTTGATAGAATAAGCTCGAAATTCGCTGTTCCCAAAAGGAAGCAAAAAGATGAGGGGTTGTATCAAATATAGAATGAGAGACACTTCATTCTTATTAAGTAAACTTTCAAACGCTAGTATATTTGGATACAACCCCTCATCTTTTTGCTTCCTTTTGGGAACAGCGAAATTCGAGCTTATTCTATCAACGATTACTATTAGAATTTTCAAGCTATGTTTTTGAGACTTTCATAAATGTTGGTATATATATTTAGCTAATATATTATGCACAGTATGTTTTGATTGGATTCGCGCATGCGCAATGAAACAATATTTAGTAAACCTGCTCATTTTGCATACAATTTTTATTATTTTGTAATTCTGATTACAGGGTGTTGTATCCAATTTTGTTTGTCATATTTTCTGAAAATAACTTGTTTTTATATTAAAAACTCTGCAAATTATAAACAAAAAACTTGGTAAAATTTGGGACTGTTTTTATAAAAACCTGAATTTCTCTTCGAGTATACATGCTATCTTCTTAAAAATGTACCCAAATTATTACAATAAGCCACTTAATCATAAGCTACAGTTTGAATGCTTTTGCAATATTAGTTTTTACAGGGTTATCCAAAAGTTATTCGTTTTTCTTCAATTTGTTGACGACCCCTTATGGGGTTTCGGGAAAAAATCTTCACGGAAATATATGACGTCTATCATGTTGTTTACACTCCTGAAGTTTCAGGATAATTCCTCATGTATCTTTCCAGATATTTAACAAAACGTCTAAAATCGCAAGTGACCGGTCATCATTGGAAATATAGTGTATATAAACATCTTAAACAAAATGTTAGCACTATTTCTCTTAAGATATTCGGTATAAGAAGTATAAATGAAGGCAGTACGAAATGGCTAAATGAGAAAATTCTCAAGTAAATTTAAGAAAAGAGAGAAGTGTTATTAAAATTATTAAATAAAAAAAGACGACGTTAATTTAGATATATACACAAGTAAGAAATATAGATAATCAAAGAAATTAGACTGTGCTACAATAAAGAATGAGAAAGGGCATGTGCTAGTATGAATAGCCAACTAGGTTTTGAAAAAGTCTCAGAAGCCTCTGTTGAAGATTTTAAAGGAAATGAAAACTGATACTCGCCATAAAACGATACTTTAAAGAATTAAGATTAGTACCCGTAAGGCATGGTGACGTCACGGCGACGTCACTGTGAAGTCACACTGTGACTTTGTGACCGTCGTCGTGACGTCAAGTGACGTCGATGTGAAGTCATTGTGACGTAAATGCGAGGTCGTTATGGCCGTTTTCAAGGCTTTCTGTGATCTCACAATGTGACTACTTTGTGAAGTCACCGTGCGACTTCAATGTGAAAAATGTGACGAATCTGCATCGGATAGGGTGACCAGATTTTACCCGAATACTATACGGATTGTTCGGATCAAAATTTTTTTATGGTTCAAGTTTGTGACGTTTGTGACGACACTGCACCGGGTCGGGTGACCAGATTTTACCCGACTCCAATCCAGAAACTTCGGATCGATCTTTTTGGATTTGTTTGGCTACAGAATAGATTTCGATTAGTTGTCGTGTGACCTGATTTTCGTGAACCCGATCTGACCCGAGTCGGGTATAATGTTTTTACTGTAAGTCTTGTTTGGAATAGAATCTTGCATACGACCGAGTAACCAGATTTTATTAGAAATTGTGTTACGATACAATTTCTGATGTCGGCTCGGATCTAGAGTCATACACGAATCCGGTTATATACTTCTTGAACATGATTGAATGTCAACTTGAACATGAATGATGGTTGACTGAAACTATATTTTGATTCAACCCGTATTCTTATTCTAACCCAACAACAACAACAACAAAAAATCTGTAAGCCCACAACTCGACCGAACCTGATAAATGATTTTGCATAGATTCGGATAACAAGATTTCACCAAATACGGATAAGATCGACGATAAGGATTGGATCGGCAATCATTTTTATTGATGCAACTCGTATTCAAATTAAAACTTTGCATCTGATTGAGAAACCGGTTAACACGAAACTTTCTGACACATTTATGAACAAACTTTTAAACGCATGGCACTTGCATGCCTGATTATTAAAGCTATTTGGAATGAATAGCGTTTTCCATTTTTAGATAAATGTAATACTTAAGATCAATGTCGGTCACGTTTTACCCGTTTCTGACGCTGCGCGTCGGAAATTTGGTTCAAAACACCGACTTTGATAGTGTTTTCTGAAACATCATCTGCCGTTACCAAAAAATGGATAACGCCATTCGATTATATATAGGGTAGATGTGCCAGTAATGGACACCCTTAAGGAAATTCTTTAACAATTATTTTTTAATTAATAGTTATAATTGTTATATTCAACATTTTTTAATATTATATTACTCTACCAACAATATTTAACCATGCTCATAGTCACATTTCCCAATGTGAATCTAAATTTAATTGTAAATAACAGAAATAAATCAAAACACCCTAAACTCCAGTAATGGACACCTCACAAAAAGTAATAGATAATTGATATTATGATTGCATTTAAAACTAGAATTTAAAGATAGCATATTAATGAAATAAATAAAGCTGAATTTTTATTGGTTATTTTTTTATAAACCAAACACATTGAAGGTGTCCCATTACTGGAAGGCGGTCCATTACTGGCACATCTACCCTTTTCTGAATAAGAACACCTGCCAATTTCATGTATTTCCGAATAAAAATGAATTCAGAAATATGCCAGAAATTAGCTATTTTGGATTTGAGAACAACTTTAAAGAAAATATAAGTATACATTTTCAAATAAACATTCTGAAAAATTTATATTAGGAATCAATTTAAATAATAGATATACCTATTGTGCGATATTATTAAATAATAAACATTGTATCAAGCAGTAAAACAGTTTTCGTTGTAAATGAAATATAGAACTTAAGATCATAAATGCCAAAAAAAATTATATATTTTTTTTCTTTACAAATTTTTTTATTTATAGTTTTTGATAGAATACTATATCCAGAACTTAAATATCAATTTTTACAGTAAAAACATTCGATAACACAGCTGGAAAAATTACCTTAACTAAACAGTTATTTTATTGTTTCATCAATATTTATTATTTTTGTGCATCTAGCATTGACATATCTCGACAAATAAATTATTCAATGCATTAAAATGTCACTTTTTTTTTTTTTCAAATATACCGGAAAATTATTTCTGGAAATCTACACTAGCAACGAAATTATTAAATTGCAAATCAAATAATAGTTTTAAAAATTGCAATGTTTTTAATTATAATGAATAACTATGAAAATTGAACTAAGAAACGCAAAACATTAAATAAATTCCTCCTTTTACATAACACTTTACATTTAGAATACATATTGTTAGTAAATACTTTAAGCTTTTTTCCAAATAGTCTATTTGAAAAAAATTTAAAACATTAAAGATAAAATTTAATACAAGTGATTTTTTAAAAGAAAATTTAAACATCTTAACTTTTAAATAATGCAATATTAAATGTACTAGTACTAAACATGCACTATTAACAAAACTGCGAAGACATCAAAAGTTACCTGCTGATCTATAGGTAAAGGTGTTACTATTTAATGCTCCTAAATCTATCTGCTATCTGCTTCCCTTTCATTGAAAAATTAGACTGTACATCCACTAAAATTATTTTCAAATTATTCCAGCAGAGAGGTGTGTTCATAGATCTGAGAAATCAAATATCACCCAGGCCTTATGAACGCACCCGGCTTGACACAGGGAGATGTTAAAATGGATGGTTTACTTTAAAATGGAGATTGTTCACTTTAAAACGTTAATTTACTTACACAGTATAAATCTACAAACTTAAAAGAACGCAACACACGCAAATCCTATCCTGACTTCGAATGAGAAAAAATCGTCTGCCTTCAATATGCGCGCGCAGTATTGTTTAAACACAACAAAATAACAGCTAGCAGATGTTTCCAACTTTACCGCAAATGATATAGGAAGAAAATAATTTAAATAAAGACATTTCAAAACCTTTATAATTTATATGGCTGAAAAATGAACTTCTAATGATGCTATAATATTCTTTTTTTATATGAGAGAGTTTTGTATTCTTAGAAATAAGCTGTGAAAATTTACATTTTTATATATTTTTTAATCCATTGCATTTGCTTTAGACGTCAAAAGTAAAGATAAATTTTAAATAATAATTGATTTAATAGGCTTTATAAAGTAATTTCGATGTAAATGTAAATTGCAATCAAATTTCCTAAGTACATTTTTTTTATTTTTTACACTCTATTGAAAAGAGCAATATATTTAATAGAGGTGACATCTTACTAAGCACTGGCCAGTTTTGGATAAATTGCTATAGGAATGAATTATACTTTATAACATGTTTTTAATTCATTTTTGCTCGGAAATACACGAAATTGGCTCGTGTTTTGTTCAGAAACTATGTTATTGAAAAACCTTTTCCATTTTTTGTTAAAAGCAGAAGATCTTTCAGAAAAGAATGTCAAAGTCGGCGTTTTGATTTGAATATCCGACGTGACAGTGAAAGACAGGAGAAAAACTGGTCGTCACGTGACACGAATTGCTTATAACTCGATAAATAACTAAATTTCTATTTAAGGATTTTTACCTGTGTATTATATAGTATATTTTGTTAAATTTCATGAAAATGGTAATGAAAATTGTAAAAAATTATCTGCCTCATATATGTAGACAGATATTTATTTATTATTTTATTTTGGAAATACTCAATATATTTAAATAGTGTGTGACAATATTTTTATTAATGATTTAGGTACATGACATAATTCAAATCTATATTTTATGAGTTTTTTTTCCAAATTCACTCTCCGATCACACCGTGAAGTCACAGAGTGTTGGCATTTTGGTCATAGGTTTTACGTGACTTATGTGACTTGCAGTGACGTCATTGCAACGTCACAAAAATTTCTAAAGCAGTCAAAAAGTAATTTTCTTTATGTTATAAGATGTTCTAAAGTTTATTTTAAGTTTTCTTTATATCTCCAAGACGTTCACATTTTGGTCACAATGTGACGTTACAAAGTGGTGGCATTTTGGTCACAGATGTGACGTGACGTACGTGACTCACATTGACGTCACTATGACGTCACTGTGACTGTGCATGCTATGCGGGTACTTGGAAGTCACATTTTGATAAACTCATCAAGGGGCACATATATAAAACACATATATGAATTTAAAGATTCGGAGGAGTTTGAACAGTAGAATATGGAATTTCAAATTACAAGTGTAGATGTAGAAAAAGCACTCGGGGATGTAAATGGGAGTAGATCACCCGGACCTGGTGATTTATAGAAAATTTCTAACACAAAAATTTCTAAAGCTGTCAAAAAGTAATTTTCTTTATGTAATAAGATGTTCTAAAGTTTATTTTAAGTTTTCTTTATATCTGCAAGACGTTCACATTTTGGTCACAGTGTGACGTTACAAAGTGGTGGCATTTTGGTCACAGATGTGACGTGACGTACGTGACTCACATTGACGTCACTATGACGTCACTGTGACTGTGCATGCTATGCGGGTACTTGGAAGTCACATTTTGATAAACTCATCAAGGGGCACATATATAAAACACATATATGAATTTAAAGATTCGGAGGAGTTTGAACAGTAGAATATGGAATTTCAAATTACAAGTGTAGATGTAGAAAAAGCACTCGGGGATGTAAATGGGAGTAGATCACCCGGACCTGGTGGAGTAAATCTTGAACTGATAAAATCTGGTGGTGAAACCATTGTAAGGATATTAGCTCAATTGTACAACAGGATCCTAGCAGGAGATTCAATATGACAAGAATTAAAGGAAGGATATTTAATATCAATTTTTAAGAAAGGGACAGCAACTCTGGCGCAACTACAGAAGAATATGTGTTACAAGACCAGTAATACAAATAAATATTCGGAAGAATTTTAAGAAATATCCTAAAATACTAATATGAAAGAATTGAAGAACAGAGCGCATTTTCAGCAGGTATATCTTGTATCGACTACATTTTCCTTAAATTTTAATTTATTATTTCTGTTTTTAACCATAATTAAATCACTACTTGGAGGAATGTGCTGTAATTTTGTTTTGCAGCTTCTCGAAATCGATTTATGTTTTAAAAAAATCATAGTTTACATAATTAACTTCATATGTAATTCATTTTTCTTTTAATTTTGAATTTCAAAACATAGGGTAAACGGGGCGAAATGTAAACGCGTTTTTTTTAAATTTATTTTTATAACACTGTCTTCTTAGTTCAGAAGAAATACAAGCAATTGTAGATACATTCATTATATATCACTCCATTGTTTTTAGTTTGGTCATAAACCAAAAAAGTAGCGTTTAATAAAAGAAAGAAGAAGTAGAACAGGACACCCCCCCCCTTAGTCTATTTTATTTTTAATTAATATTTAAAAAAATGTAAATAAATTGTAACCTATAAATTCTATAACAGAAATTGATTTCTAAAATCTTCAAATATACGAATTTAAAAATACAGCTCATTCTGTTTTGTGTTATACTTTAAAAAGCAAATCCATTGCAATTTGTTTAGTAACGATTAAACTTTTGATTACGGCCCAGGAATGGCGAATATTTTTATATTCCATCGAACTAAAATTTATAAAAAAATTTCTTCGTGTTAGATTTCTCTTAAAATATCCTTATCAGTGTATGACAAATATTATTTTTTAAAAAGTGGTTTGAATAGAATATAAAATAGTGGCTGGGACAACATATGTCCCATCCCCTTAATCTAAAGGCTAACAAATGGATTTAACATTATGAGTTCCAAATTTTAAAACTGCATAATTTCAAAACTAGTTTACTAGTTTACTAGAATAACTTTTCATTTGATACCCGAAAATAAAATATACCGGAAAATCCAAATAGGATGCCAAAATTATACATTAAAAATTTAAAGTTTGTTTCAATTTCTATCTGTAGACGACCCTCTAAGCAAAATTTAAGTGTATAATTAATTAATAGACGTTATTACTAATCAATGGATAAAAATTCCTTTTTTATACGATGATTTGTGGCAGAGTTAGTAAAGGAATATGCTTCCCCCCCTCCCCCACATGTGTACATTTCTTATTCACCCAAACAACGTAATCGAGTAAATTTCCATTTTCATATTTCCATATCAAGTGGTAAAATACATTCATACTGCCGCACTTGAATGTATTTAATATTTGGACTTTAAGTATAAAAAAAAATATATACTAACTCGAAATATGTCACAAAATAAAATATTCTTGCTGTTGCCAATGTTAATTTTCTATCTATAAGTAGTAGTAAAATTTCTTTTAAATTTAAAGTGTTTTAAAATTGCAATTTCCACTTCAAATACATTCCACTTCACTCTCTAAATAACTTCAACGAAAAAGCATAATTAGCTCGCTTTTAAAAATCTTAAAAGTTATGTACTAGAAGCAAAAATACATATAAAAATAACCCCTCATTGTATTATGTTTGCTGCTCATTAATTGCTTCGAGGTCTTTGTACTGCACGTATTCACAACTGTATTTCTTCAAAATTACACAGAATTTTTCTTGGTTTTAATTAAAATGGGGACTTCTTCTTACAAATATTACTGGATTTTTAAATTTGGATTATTTGTCTATTGTTTAAAACATTGTGTATTCATAAACTACATCAGGTGTCTTATAATTATTCATCTGGTTATAAAATTTGCTTATTTATTTGGCTGTATCAATATTGCATAATTGATTGAATCTTCAAAAGAACAATTTTTATTTCAACTATTTCAATAAAAATTCTTCAGAGAAACAGAGAGGGTTTATTTTAAAAGTATTTTAACTATAAGACAAGCTTAACGTATTTTATAGTATACATTTTTTTACGATACATGTAAATATGATTAAAAATGCTTTTCAGCATTTATAATAAATAACATTAAGGATTTTAATGTTTTCTTTAACTCTAAACTAATTTTGGACATCTTAAATGCATTTAATAAACAGATGCATTTTTCATTGAGCTAAATCCCCCTTACATTCAGAAGGACTTTACTGGTCAGTGTTAAAAATTCGAATTCTATAACTCCATCCAAAGCTTATTTTCTAATACTATTATACGTATATATGTATTATAAACCAGCGGACCCGCCAGTGTAGCAAAAGTCCATGATAATAACCTTAAACAAGATTATATGACTTAAGATATACATCAAATTTATATGAATTTATATTTTTTTAAACGAAAATCCTTCCAAACAAAATTCGTATCCTGGGCTCCGCTGCCTTTGGCAACGTACACCGGGCGTGGTAAGGACGCTCCGATCTGTTTTTGCAAAAGTTTTTGTATGATTATATATTTTTAAACGAAAATATTTTCCAACGAACTTCTGGTTTGAATTCCAGCGTACACCGGGCGTGCTAACAACCCTTCCATTTTTCAATTCGGCCCCACCAGTGGCTGAGAGGTTCTGCTCTCGAAGCTGGTAGACGGGAGGTGCTGGGTTCGATCCCAATCGCGCCCGTCAGCCTAATCGTTCGGAATTTTCGTGGTTTTCTTCGAGACCTGGATTTATTCATGCGTAAATACGGGTTAGGTTCCCTTAGAAAGACCCCCACGAAGCGCACTCCCCCCGGGCCTATATCCCAAGTGTAGATAATTGGCCGTCAATAATAATCAATAATAATTTTTCAATTCGAAAATACAATACTCTCTGGCTGCCTTGAAAATTCACTTGCGTATATTAACTATCTTAAAACTGAAGTAAAGGGGCTCAATTAAGCGCAATGGGAAGGGGAGAGGGCAGTTCCACATTCTGACCAAGTAGCAACCTTCTATTTTAATTTTAGTCCCCCTTAAATAGTAATTATTTTCAAAAATTTTATCAAACCAGCCATTGCCGAATTTTTCACTTCTCAGAACACACGAAATGCATGCTGCGATGCAGATCCACAGATAAAAACCATTTATCAATTCACGATGTAAGCAAGCGATCCAAAAGGTACATTTAATTAAAAAAAAAATATTTGTTATAGTCCAAATTGTTTGAAATTTTTATGCTTGATAAAACTAGAAAGCGCCACCGGCGCCCTCACGGCGCCGAGCGAGCCCTTCTCCTTGTCGTGCCCAAGTTTTGAGGAACTTTTAACGCGCCAGCGGCTTTGTCTCGCCGTGGCGCTCCGACCGATTCAGAGGGGTGGCATTCCAGCGAGGCCTCTCAATCTTTGCCCTGGTGTCGACGACAGAGGTCGTTACAATTCGGCGGAAGTTCCTACTCTCTCAAAGGAGACTTCTCCACGTGACACCTGATGAACCGTAGGGACTGTCGAACGGCTTCCTCGCCGAAACCCCATAAGGGAGTCGGGGATTTCACCATATGTCCGGCATCCCTACGGCCCTTGCTTTCCCGCGGAGTCCGATCGTGAAATGCATGGGAGGGCAAGCCACTGGTCTCTTCTTCCGCGGGCGACGCTACGTGCGCCAGAAGGCGCCTCTGACCGACCCAAGACCACGAGGAAATTCGGTCTTGTCTCATAGACGAGACTCGTATAATCGTATACTCGTGTATCGTTTATCGAGTACTCGTCTCTCATAGACGAGGTTGCCCTCGACGAACGGCACGAGTTTGAACCCGACTAGGCGAGACTAGCCAGTAAACCAGCGACTGGGTCAATGACAAGTCAATGACCCCCGTTACGTCGAGTATGGCGACATAGATATCACAGACACATATCACAAATAAAAACAAATAACAAATTAAACATTTAAAAACACAACAAGGAAGGAATCAAGAGGCCGCTATCGGACTCTGGAGGACGCGGAAAGCTCCTCCAAGCGCGCCAAAGTGGCGGGCCCGATCGAGGTTAGTGTTTGGTTGAAACTTAGAAGATGAGCCACTCATCTGCCTGCCAGTCGTGGTAAACTCTGGCTGCACGAGAGATGTGCTGGACTAGGTTTCGGCCCATGATTTGATTTCGAGCTCAGACATCGTCGTTTTACCGACGGGCCACCGGTCCGCATTCCGTGGCCCTATCTCGAGAAAGGTCCCCCCCTCCCAGAAACTCTGCAAGACACTTATCGCAGGCTGAAGTAAAGCACATCTTAATCCTGTGTATAATTTTCGTGCTTAAATATTGATATTTAGTTATAAAAAGCACCGATATTCGGTGAAATAATAGCTCGAAAAAAGTGTCCCTAAGTGACTTCCGAAACTAATTTTGTTGAAAGGGTTACTATTCATATATCTTTTAACCTAAGATTACGTTTTAAAGATAAGTATACGCTTCATAAGCGTGTTTGTTGCTTTTTGTTTCATATATTCATTTTCAAAGCGTTTGTAAAGTATGCCAAAAAAATGGTATTGGCGGAAACGATTTTTTTTTTCAAATAGTTAATTTTTATATTTAAAAAAACCAAAGACGTCGTTCTAAAAGTAAATGAGCATTGATTAATCGGGTGTAATTTATTGTTTCATATTTACGTCAGAAATGCAGAAGCATAATTTTAAACATTACAACAAATACATAAATCGCCGAAGTGACTTTCCGGAACGATTTTTTTTAAAGAGTAAATATCAGTATTTTTTGAAAGGGATTTGATTATTCAAAAGTAAGATGAACGCTAAATACATTGGTAGCTTTGTTTATTTCGTATTTTCATAGTAACGGGGAGGGAGATACGGATATTTGAACTTTTCGGCAAAATAGAAAACACCAAAACGGCTTTACGAATGAAGTGTTTTTTAGAGGGTTAATATTTTTATTTTTTGAAATGGATTGCACCGTTGGAAAGATAAAAGTACGTAATTTAGTGAGGTATATTTAGGTCTTGTGTACTTTGAAAAGTTAAGTGGATGCAAACTGCCTACTGCGGGAGGAAAAAACACACGAAAAACGACTTTTGGAATATAATTTTTTTCAAACGGTATAAATTCAAACTTTTTTCGAACGGATTGCAGCGTTATAAAGGTAAAAGTAGGTTATAACGGCTGGTATTTTTCTTTTTATCTTATTTAGAATAATTTAGAAAACCAAAGAGCGAGAAATCAGCGTTTTCTGTATTATCATTCTCTTCTACTGGGAGGTTTGATGAGGCGGTTTAACAGTGAAGGCGCGCGCGCGCATTCGAAAAAGAATGATTTTTTGGTGATCATCCGTTTTGTTTTTTAATCAATATCGCGGATAATAATCACAAAAGGAGAAATCTGAACCTCATGTGCATCAGGACCTGCCTTGGACTATCCTCATCCAAATTTTTAGACCTTTTACGTGCGGCAGATTTTGCTAGCCACTGCAGTCACACGCTCACACACAGGAACAATCACTTTTATTTTATTAGCATCTATATAAAGTATCATAATTAAATTTGGCGAATATATTGTTAAATGTGACAGGTACTTTAGATTTTCTATAACTTTGATTTACACTTTTTTAATGCTTGAGAAGTGTAATAGTGTTGTTAAAATTTTACATTCGGTTGTTTCAAAAATGAATCTAGTGATACTTTAAAATATTAAATTATGATTCAGTTAGAAAAATTAATACTAAAATAAAAAAATACATACATATGCATAAACATCATTATCAAGAAACGTAAAATACTCTTAGTGAATAAATTATTTGGTTTAGATTTAAAAATATATCTAAATACTAGACGAAGACAATAAATAAACCTTTTAAATGTACTTTCAGAATTTCAGGAAATTTTCTGTTCTTTAACAATTTGCAGGAAATGCAATTTACTGTATAAGCACCGAATAAATTGAATGCTGATTTCTTTGAAAACAAACTCAAAATATCAAAATGTCTTTCATTTTTCATTATTCTTCGAATAGTATCTGAGATTTTAGAACCAGATGCATATTTAAAACGCAGAGCGATTTGAAAATTTGCTTTCAGAATGCAATAAACAGAATATCTAAGAGTATTATTAGAAATAGGAATAAGTTATATTTATAGGTTTCTAGAAATAAATATTTCAATACACTTTATATAGAATCCGGACAAAGGACACCGTAAGAGAAATAACTGGAAAATTTGCTATAAATACGGGAGTCAGATGCTTAGGTTTTAATAATATTGATACTTCATTGAAAATGCCTATTGATAAATATACATCATTTACGTTTAATTTAAGTCTCCTAGAATGGTTACAATAAATATGTGAAATCCGTATTTGAAATCTAATCAGTTCTATGTTATTGAAATGTAGAAATTCGTTTATTTGTTTTGTACGTAAAGAAAACTTTTAGCGACATATTTTAAGATATTTTATCTACTTAAGTTTTTTTTAAATGTATTAACATTAAAAATAAATTCAAAGATCTATTTATATCTAGATATGAAAATCAATAGCACCATATTTCTAAGTAATTCAATCAATAGTACTTAATTTTTCATTCCTTAGAAATAGCTAAATTTTTTAAAATCATTTGAAAACAAAATGTCGACCTCTTCTTACATAACTATGTATGATTATTCCAATCAAAAAGAAGCAATGATATCCTTTTTCATATAGGAATCTGTGAACATATGCAGGAAATGTTTTTCTAGGAGCTTGACTTACTTTATATGGGTTCGTAAATACGTTGGTAATATGTATATATATATTTAAATCAGGCAATACAGAAACTTATAAAAAAACAACAGCGTCGACGATTTTGTAATAATATGCACCTTCTCGTAAATTTGGTTGTTAAGTAACGAAAACTTCTGAAAATTCTTATGGCTCGGCGGCGTCGTTCCACAGTTTAGAAAGCAATGTCAAGGCATGTATTTATACTGAAGTTATTTTCGAAATATGGTTTATGATTTTCGACAAGATTTGATAGCTACACCTATCACCTGGAAAATCAGAGGTCCTTATATTCGCCAAGCCACGGAAGCGGGAGCGTGAACCAACAATGCGGATTAACGGAACTAGCTTGCACCACGTAGCACATATGAAAATCTTAGGCCTCACTATAGATAAATATCAAACCTGGACAGCACACCTCAACCAACTTAAACTCAATGCATCAAGACTTAGGGAGGAATCTTGGGGGATCAATAATAACATGCTAAAAATATGGTACAATACAATTATAGAATAGATTATTCTTTATGGGGCTAATTTGGGGAGGTAAACTAACAAAAACAAACAAACAAAAATTAACATCAATTCAAAGACCATTCCTACTACAACTGTCGTGTGGTTATAAAACCATCTCAACCGATGCACTAAATGTAATTACAGGTATACCACCCATCACCTTAACATTAGAATATGAATACAAAAAGAGCAGAATCTTACACCTTTCACACAGTCAAACAGTAGAACAGCATTTTCCATCCAAAAGCATCGAACAAATAGTCCATGGTTGGCAATTACATCCAGCAGAAGGAACATCACACCTCCAAGTAAATACAGATCGTAACACGTACACACCATCCACATTGCCAACAATTTTCACTGATGGTTATCGAACAACAACCGGCGTGGCATCAGCTTACTGTGTCACGGAAGGTGTGTCGATCATCCACCAGTGGGCCTGCAGATTGGACGACAACAACACGGTATATCAAGCTGAGCTATATGCCATCCTCCAAGCACTCGAATGGATCCACGCACAAACAGACACGACCCTGTACTCGATATATAGCGACAGTCTGTCTAGTCTGCAAGCAGTTAATTCCCACAGGACCAAACACCCACTAGTTCTTGATATAAAAAAAAGGCTATTAACTATCATAAGCCGCGCACGAATTGGTCATGTGTCCGCACACAAGGGCATATTTGGCAACGAGTTGGCTGACACTCTAGCAAAAGAAGCCACAAAAAAACCCAACATTGATCACCACCTTCCACTCCCACATAGCTACAGCAAACGTACATTAAAAAAAATATTTTAAAAGACTGGCAAGTACATTGGATCACCTCAACCAAAGGCCGACATACTCATACGCTAATCCCCAAAGTCTCCTACACACTATTTTACCTCACCCCTCACACTACAGCTTTTCTTACTGGTCATGGACCCTTCCGCCAGTACCTACACAGATTCAAATGTGCATCTTCAGACCAATGCGAGTGCGGTGAACAGGGTACAGCGTCTCACCCATATTTCCACTGCACACTGACAAGCCAATGGCATCTCAGGTGCACTCAAAACCCTCCAAAAAATTGGCTCGCTAATATCCTAACTCGCCCACTTCTAAAGAGGAAACTAAAAAGCATTTTTGACCACTTAACTTACCTCTCAAATTTAACTTAGGGAGCCCGTCTGTCGGTTCACAATTCTTCAATTCTTTGCCCCCTGTCGTTTCCACCACCTACTGATGCCCCTCACTGCCCAGTGTCGCGTGGGAAAATCTGTTTTCCGGCAGTGATGGACCACTCCTGTAAAAGTCTTAATCAGTTCCTGTCACTTGCTCGTATTGGAGCACTCCTGTCATGGTCACCTGTATTATATTTCTTTCTTATGTTTATGTTTTGCCGCGTTTTCCGGCGGCATCAGCTGCGGCTGAACACTGTAACTTTTTCTTTTTTTTTTACCTTAATAAAGGGACCGGGAGGGATACTATGCTCTACAGACTTGGTTTCCTTGTCTGAGCAGTCCCTCTTAGGCAATCAAATCAAAGATTTGATAGACGTAGAGAGTGCACATAGAACAAATTCGATTTTTGTTTTTTAAGCACCATCTAACGAAAGAATAGAGAACTGGTTTCAATAATTCCATCCGAACGTAGGAATTTCAGCGATGTATTCTTTCATGAATGGTGACCAAGATATATTGCGATTCCAGGAAGAATCTGTGTTATATTGCAAATTATCACGTTAGATCGTCATGAAAAAAATGATGAAGTTAATATATCTTTGGACTTTTCATGGACATACGTAATATATTCAAATTTACGTGCACATTTGAATTTGATAGACGTATGTGCGCATTAGATTCAGCATAATTCAGCACAAGCTCAAGAGGACGTTTGTGTCAAGTGATGCAAAGAAATTCACGATTCAATTTTGGTGTGTAAAAATAAGACATCTAAGAGCTGACAAAATTTCGATTTCTTTCTATGTACAAAACAGCTGTCACTCTTTTTGGGTATTTTAAAACGAATACAAACCGACAAAAATTGTCCGAGCATGTAGTGCTTCAAATGAGATCCTTATTGTACTTTTTTGGTATATCTGGCCATTTTGGAACTGTGACGTCGTTTCGAGGGAACGTATATAAGTTAATGGTAATTTGTACACGACAACGATTTTTACGAAAAATAATTGGTTGGATCGTAAAACAAAGCGTACAAAACCACATCATTTTTCATCATCAAAAAGCAAGCTCACTCCAAGCTCCTTTCAAGAATCTACATTTCCATCTATCAATTAAATTAAAAAAAATTGATTTGATGAATTATTGTCTTCATTTGCCTGATTTTTTATGCATCAACTTTTTCTTATTCTCATTCATCAAAGATAAAACATATTGTTATCGATTTAGCAGATAAGAAAAGCTGTTGAAGCCTCTAAACTAGTAAATCTGCAGATCAGGGGCCTCAACGTCAGCTCTAGACGTCATTGTTCATAAATCTCAATTACCATAATATTTAATACTGTGCAATACGCAATTTAATTGCTTTAAGTACTATATATCTATTTATAAGTATAAAAGATTTCTCAAAGCTTTCGAATTTTTTAAAAGCGTATCGTTAAATATGCTTTTATGCAATGATATTCCCATAAACTGCCTATTCTTGTAATTTTGTAAGAATGAAAAGCCCATTTCCTCAGGGGACAGAGCACCCCTCCTGCCGTTGTCACTTAAATTTTATGTTCTCAATTTCTATTAATTGTACTATTTCAGGATTCAATTATAAGTATGGATGTGTTTTACAATTCTAATTTCTTTAGATTAAACATCTCCTTGTAAAAGAGTTTCTATCCCATCTTTTCAACTACGAAACATCCACGTCTGTTTCAGAAATTAATAAAAATCTCAGGAAAAAAATATACTCGTACAAATGTAAACTAATATTACAAGACATAAATCCAAATTACACTTTTCGTTTCTAAAGTTGTTAAAAGAGAAAAATTATCCAAATAAATCCTCATCTATTTCAATAGAATGCTGAAAATCTCCCGAAAATAGGCTATTTTCCTAAAAAAATATTGCGGCAAAATAGTTCAATTTACTGGAATTTAATTATTTTGATACGCTTTGAAATACGGTTGCTAAGCAAGTTATAGATTAAAGAGGAATGTAAAAAGAAATTCATTTTAAAATTTATAAAAAATATGAAAATAAAATGTTTTATGTTTCCCGAACAGATGCAAAAAAATTTCCAATAAACAATAAATTTTTAAATTCTACTAAATGCATCGGCAAACTTTAAAAGTTATTTGATATATTTAAAACCTCCAAATCGAAAATTTAGCGTCCATTATTTTACGTATAAATTTATTATTCAAATATGTGATTTTCATTTCAGTTAAAAATGAAACTTGAAAATAGTCTACATACCCATAGGAAAGCATTATGACATCAAAATAAATATTCTATATTTTTCGAACGAATGAACCAAATTTAACCAAAACGTATACAGCTAAATCCGGGTACCTCACCAACATACCTACCAAATATCAACCTAATCAGATGGTTTCTGCTGCAGTAATCACGGAACAGACAAACAGGCAGATAGGCAGACAGACGGAAACCAAAAACTTTCCAGGTCTCCAGAGTGAGCCTCAATTGAGGTTTCAGCAATTATGTATTTTTCTGACATGCAAATTCCTGAGGGTCTGGCCGCTTTTGAAAATTTGACTTATTCATATGAACAATGTTTATTTATATAAATGGAGATAGTTGGAAAACAATTAAACACTTTATTTTAATACAAAAACTATGGAGTTTGAAAACTATATAAAAAGCCAGTTTCGGAGATTATTATTTTTCATTTGGTAAATCTTGTGCTAGAATGTGATATGAAAAATTATGTGTTTACATTACAAAAATGAGTTCGTAACCTTCTTTCACTTTCATGTCATATTTTCTTTATTGAAGTATATTTTCATTTGCTCTTTAGATATTTCAAGTTATCTGTGGAAAAAGGTGTGGGAATTGTGGTCTTGGACTTGCGGGTATTTCTTGTGCTGAAATTCCACCGCTTTGTTCATAGTATTAGGCAAGCGGAGAGGAGGGTTCACCGGAATTAGAATGAGACTAAGGGACTGAATAAGGATAAAGTATCGTGTAATTGGAATATTATATCTGAAATATGTACGAGTCCATTCTGGCTGACATATTGTCACGAGTATGTTCTAGTTTTGTTATGAGGCAACGCCATTATAAGAGAGTGTTGATATACACACATGACGACTGAGAATAAAGTTTTTGTGTATATTATGGCAAAGCGCATTCCAGTTATTGACGATACTCGCCTGTACAAGTTCAATTAGACAAGTAAAGGCACATCAGATAAGTGAAAACGGCAGGCTCACCAAAGAGCTTGGAGATTCGTTTTTGTCAAAAATCGTCTTCACCAATCCAATTTTATTTCATGTATGTACCACTGCTATATAGAGACACCCTACTATATTTACTACAAGAGAAAAGTATATTTAAATGTCTTAATTTAGCTTTTTCTCCCGATAGTGATATCTATTGGCAAAAATTTTAACTAATTTTCTATTAATACATGTTTTCGTATTTACTTACAGATGGCTCTACTCTAGGTATTCTTTACGATTCACTTTATATTTTATTGGAGTTTTTTAAGCGCTCATTTTTTCAATCTCTTTTCTCATATTAGTGTCATTTTGGCATTTTATAACTCTTTCCTTTGCCACAGCATGTCCCTGTGCAAACCTTGTGCTATTAATCCCTATCTATCCACAATCCAAATTTACCCTTTTTCTAAAAGAAATGCACCAAGTGGTGCGTCACTATCGTCAACTGTATTCATTAAGTATTCATTTTCAAGATAAGACAATCCCCTTTTTTTGTACATCTTGTAAAAATTATTTTCAGACATAAAGACAGTCACATAAGAAAAGATAAAAGCCGCCACATTAAAAGTAAAAACGGAATATAAAGCGAAATTGTACATCGAAACGTTTATCTTATGCATAAAAATGTGGATTTATACTATAAATCGAAATGCAACACAATAAAACAATAAATTGTAAAGTTTAAAACTTATCAAAGAGAAATGTTAAATTTTATAACAAACGAGCAGGATTAGTACGCAATTACTGATTTATTTAGTATTTTCTTTTGACATGCAGGTGTTGAATATATTTACATAATTTTTCCTAAGAACTAAATTTTTAATATTTTTGCTATGTTGCTTCTTAATAATGCAATAAATTGCATTATAGCATGTGGCATTTCTAAATAACGAAAGTGTAATTTACATACATTTGTCATTTGCATATATTCGTCAAAATTTTCTTTCATACTTTCCTGTTTAAAGCAAAAGTTAACAGGAAAACTTGAAGTGCCTTTATCGGAAGTCGCGTTTTATTCGAACTCGATAATTAAAGCTAAAAATATATATTTCTGATAAAGAAAGACACTTTGAAGTGAGAAGAACTACATTATAATTAGAATGACATCGTATTAACTTATACATTTATATATTAACTTTCTCAAACTTCCAAAATACTTTACGGTACATTTTGAAAGCATTTCTTTCATTTCATAGCATAAAAATAATTGAGCATACATTCATAATTTATCAATGCCATATAAAGAGTCGATGCATTTAAAAATTCGGTATTCTTTGGCATCCCGTCACAAAATTGTACTTAACAAAAGGAAATGCCTTCACAAAAAATCATTTAATAAAAGAGAATCTTAACGAAACTCCATTCTGTAAAAGTGAAGTCTTCATGAGAATTTGATTTATTAGAATATGAAAAGAGTAATTCTAAATCAACTCCACAAAAATAGCTTTATTTTCACACACTAACACCCCCCCCCCACCCAAAAAAAAAAAAATATTAAAAAAATAAATAAATAAATGAATAAAATAAAATAAAATAAGAAAACTGCATCGACCTTTTGTAATAATTTAGGGTTTCGTTCATCTTACGAAACCCTATTACTCTCGCTTCGTTGTCTGTCCGTCACAGAGTCGGTTCTCAGAAACTACAGAACTTGCAGGCATGAAAATTTGTGTACTTATAGCTGAATGGCTACTATGAAGCTAAAAATCATAAAATTTGAAAGAAATCGTATTATTTTAATATAGAGAGATTAAAAAAACAAAAATCTAAAAGCCTTTTTTCTATTAAATGTAAACACTTTTCGTTATAGCAGTTGCCAACAATTAAAAATCCACAATAAAATTCATTCTACTGTAATTAATTTTCTATTGAAAGATTTCCACGTGAAAAAGGAAAATGAAATAAAAAGTTTCCCCAATTGAAAAAAAGAAGATTAATATGACGTCATAATAGTAATAAAACGGAAAATTTCAAACATTTCTCAATAATACAAGTAGTATCACTATGTTTAAATACAGAAAACAGCTTAATATGACGTCATTCGAGAATTAAAAAGACAATTAATCTGACGTCATATTGGAAGTTTAACGGATTTTTCAAATGTTTGAGAATAATGCAAAGACAGTATCAATATGAGTAATAGATAATAGTAAACATATCAGTTTTAGGAGCGTATTGAATCATGATAAAAACCCGATTATGGAAATATTGGCATATTTTAACATTTTGAAGGTCTCTATACAACACGTTTAATTTTGTTGATTTTTTTACATCGCATTTAGTCTACATGACATACATTATTATAACAGGGTATAATAGCGAGCCTCGCCCGCTATCGGGCTGAAAAAACGAGAAAAATAGACCGGTAAATTTTTTCTTTATAAAAAACATGACTTATTTTTCCTTTTTTTTCTTTGGAAATTGAAATTTCTTTGGATTTATTAAAGAAAGGATAAAGTGTTTTGAAAGGAATATTAAACGAAACCCTTTGTGGGATCTTCGATCACACTTACCCACTTATTTTTTTCTTATTAACTATGTCATTGAACTGACTGACTAATTTTCATAGATATGAAATATGTTTAACAAATTCTGAATCTTTTTTTAAAAAATGACAATAAGTTAAAATCATCATAGTTTTCACACATTATATGCAGACAAATTCGATGCCAACAGTTTCTATATAGTAAAATAGTATCCATCTTTTTACAATTTTTTTCATGTAGTTTGCTGTTAGAAAAGTATTTTCGAAAGAAGATGAACCTTTTTATTAAAAAGTCATACATAATACAAATATTAAAAATGTGTTGTATTTAAGTAAATGTACACATCATGTAATACATTTTAATTTTTTGCAAATTGTTTTATATTTAGTGTTAATTACGTATATATGTATTTCTTTTTTACATGTTGTTGTTTTTTTTTCAAATTGCTACTGAAATATTTTTAAAATTTAATAAAAAATAAGATGAGTTCATCTCTGTACTTAATTTTCTTTTGCTACGGATAATTCAGTTACTATAGAGCCTCGCAATCAATTTTTAATCTGAGAGGATTTACTATGTTCAGCATCATAAATTTTCATCTCCAAAGTCAAGAAGTAATATAATTCTGAGGCTAGCAGTTTATTTTAATACTGTCAAAGTAAAAACTTTTTGCCAAGTTTTCTTTTCTTATAATTACTTTATCTTCGTTCTTTCATCTTTGATATCTGAAATTGCAGTTCAGCAGAATCTACTTTAAGGTATTTTATGTTACCACTAAATTGTTTATTATAACAATTACAAAAAAGAAGTTACTTACTTTTACAGATATTTTCAATGTCCTGAATAATTTCTTCTTGTTTTTTAATAATTTTTGCTATATAAAATAAGAAGAATGTATTGGAATAGTGACAATTTTTGACTTCAATTTTGATGGATTTACACGTTTTAAGATGTCCTGAATGAGATTTGACTATATCTGGAAAATGTCTATCTGTATGTATGTGGCACAAACTTTGTCATTGCTGCAACCGAAAACTAATCCACGAAATTTCATCGAGCATTATTTTCAGTTAAACCTTAACATAAATTAGTGCAGATTACATTTTAATTTATATCGAGAAACAGGAGCATTGCTATACTATATTTCTTACGATTTCTGTGATCGCTATATCTTCTAATTTATTGGATAGAATTGATAACTTTGTGTGTGTAAGATGATTTTTCCTGCAAATCTATGCTGTTTCATTTTTGGCTTTCATCATTCAAGAAGGAGCATTGCTATCTTGTTTCTTCGTGAAAGTTTTATAATTGGTTCCAGAAATAATTAATACAGTCTGGCGAATGTGGGAAACCGTATAAAATTCCATTGTTATAACTGCCGTAAATTGGAAGCAAGACTCTTGCCAGAATCTCGCGTTTTTGACGCCAACATTAGTCTTGGACCCAAATACGGAATATTAACTCGATGCTTTTTGTGATGAACATTACAGATGTATCTGATTTTCTATTGTGTGGAAACGCAAACGAATTTATTATTGAGTGTTGTTTTAGTGTAAATGTTTTATCCAATTTTGGATTGGAGTGTTCAACATAAGGTCTTAATGTGCAGTATCTCTTTTTACACTCTTTTTTAACACTTTCCAACATAGTTGAAAAGTGTTTATGAATTATTTGTCTGTCTGTCCGTCTACCTTTCTGCATGCCGACTGTTCGTGCTCTAACTCGAGTAAATATACTTGGATTTCCATGCAAATGATGTATCTTATTGAGGATCACTATGGCGTGTTTGGGATTGAAAATGCAGTGTGTAGCATTTGTAGTTCATTTAGACTCAAGAGAATGCCATTACATTACGGCCTATTGAAAAAAAAAGCTTTATTTCAATGATGTCGTGCTGTTTAAAGCATATTGAAATATATATATGTATCCCCGAGGTACACTACAAGATGCTTTTTATATAATTGGATGTGTATAGGATTTTTCGTTCATTTATAGGGACACACAAAATAATTCTGTTACAGTACTATCTATGAACAATAGATGCTAAAAATGCGTTTTCAGTTGCATATAACTAATTTTTTGCATATTACATGTTCTGTATAAATTCTATAGATCGTGTACAGCGCTACACAAAAGATATCGAGTACATTTCCGTTTAATGACGAAAATTGTTAAAGGTAACGAAGGTATTGTTACAGTGTTTTCTAGCGGAACTAAAATCAAACATATACAAGTAGTAGTAGTATATATATAAATCTTTAAGGTATATACAGGGCTGCACAAAATAATTCAGTTATTTTTCTGCCTATTGAATATAATTCCTGAAATTGGGTTTTCAAATGTGTTATGCATTTTCCAAATTGTTTACTGATACCTAATCTGTTACGTTATTAAACTGTGGATTTTGTTACTGTATTCTAAATGAATTTCAAAGTGTTTCATAATCTATGCTTGATGTATGATGTTTCGTTCTTGTTTAACTTAACTTGGCTCATATATGTAAAAATGGAATCTTTAATTGATTTTTAACTCACATTCTGATAGGCTAGAAATATAAAAATCATGTACACAGGTGTGATTCCTATGACAATACAATATTTTACTATTTTTAGATGTTAATTATAAATGAATAAAGTAATTTTAAGG
Source organism: Maratus michaelseni (assembly GCA_963931845.1). Taxonomy (NCBI): domain Eukaryota; kingdom Metazoa; phylum Arthropoda; class Arachnida; order Araneae; family Salticidae; genus Maratus; species Maratus michaelseni. Next base: position 384,879,290 of record OZ007593.1, read on the forward strand.
CATTTGCCACTAGTCGGTCGCAGGTGATTAATTAACAAATAATCGTTTTAGTTACAACTATATATTTATAACTATATACAACTATATATTTACTATATTTACTTGCGAAAATTGTTGAAGGTAACGAAGATATACAACGACAATATTTACAACGACAATAATGAAGTTACTTATGTCAAATCACGCTCGATAAAATATACCAACTGTCTGTGAAAGTGCAACAATGAAATATTTTAAACACTAAATTATAAAAAAAATATATAAATAAAACAAGTACGGAACAATTCGCTTCTATTATTTAGTATTCGCTGTAACTCCAGGTTAAATTTAAAAAAATGCTCTAAACTTCATATTCAGAATTGCTGGTGTATAAATATGCTGTTCAAATTAACATATTAGAATGATATTTTAAAAAGTTTTGTGATGGCTACAACATACCAGATTGTAGAAGAATTTAAAATTTTCAACAATTTAGTTTTTAGAGTTCAATACTTTTAGCGTTGACGCGGAATACTATCAATTAGATTGCAGTTAGATTAATACAGTCTATATGATTATGTTTGTAATTTCATATAACTTATTATAAATACATCGGAATTTGTCTTTAAAAGCAACGGTGAAAAATCTTTGCGTAATATTTAACGATATGGGGAGGAAAATTGATGAAGAGATAAATTTACAGTGAGAATATAGTCATAGTCAGAAAGTTTCCTTGGCTAAGTTTATTTCCCATATTGGTTACAAAATTACCATTGAGAAAATTCTTCCCAGCTTACTTTGCTGCAGAACTTCCTACATAGTTCCTTTAACATCGAATTTATTTGTTATTGTTCCAATCAATTAGGCATTATCAACGCAAAATCGTTGTTTTCGCTGACAGCAAGTGCTTGTTCAGTGGAGCACCACCATGCGGTGATCAGACGCAATTTTCAAACTGGCAGGGATAAAACCCGTTTACTTAGATAAAAGTCCGGTACACAAGGGCCTAGTTTTCTGCGAATAATAATAAGAATCATCTACGACGATGCTACAGTTTCGACCTCCAGTTGTGGAGATGTGGAAACTGTATGGGGTAGGAATGGAAGAATCCGGCACTATACTTAGGAATAGTACTATGAGTGGTGAAAAATTATTTTATACTTCTGTTTTGATTTGGTACCTAAGACGATGCGTGCAACGGAGATTTGCTTAGTCAAGTCCGAGACTTTCCGTGCTTTTAGCGTTTCATATGTTTAGCGGAAAATACGACATTCGTTACCTTAATTGCAACAGTGAAAAATCGATTCCTGTTTATCACCTTTCAAATATCTTGAAATGTCTATTTTTGAAAATTCAAGAATAGTAAATGATAATTTACGTAACTATAAACAACTATTATACAGGAAAACACTGAACAATATCAATTTACCCAGTCAAAAATATCATACGTCTGTATAGGATAAAATCAGTAAAATAGGTATTTTTATGAAATTTTCAACATACTAATTTTGCGTTGTGTTAAATAAGATAAAATTACAGGAAGTACTGGAAATAAATCAGTGACGCTTTACGTACTACTGATAGCTACAGTCGAAATAGTGGATCCTCTAACTCAATGAAAACAATTTCCATTAATTCTAGTGTTATAATCCCATTTTACGAAAACAAAACTGAGTGTGTTTAATATAGCGTTAGAATACCTTAACTGTCGTTACAGCAAAGAACAACAATTTGAATTCTGTTTAAATTTGATACACCGTGTATTTTTACTGATTAGGTGAATTATCACCCTGATTTCCAATACAATGCCACACTCTGCGTGCATTGTCACATTGTAATGTTTGTACTAATAATTTTAAGCACAAATAAATTAAAAATATTTATAATACTTCGTTTATTTAACTAAACTTGGTTTTTGTATGTAGAGAGATAATTTTGTAATCGATTTTTCCCTCACTTATATCACTTATTGCAATTGATATGCGAGAATTCTAAAAATATATATATATTCACAGGTGTGTTTCCAATGACAATACAACATTTTAATATTTTAAAAATTTAATTGTATGTTCATAAATTAATTTTAAGACTCCGTAACTGGCCACAGTTGATAAATCGTCAAATATTTTTTAAGGTTACAATTATATACGAGTTACAACACCAATGGATTTAAATATGCTCCAAACCACGCTTTAAAAATAGGCCAACTGGCTGAGAAACTACAACAACTAAATTTTTTAAACAATAAAACAGTACAAAATATAAATAAAAAACAAAAATTTTTATGTATTTTTATAAAATATACTTTAATCAATTAATAGTTTCATATTAATTAAATTATGATTATAAGTTGAGAAATCAATTTAGAAATCCTTTGGGGATTTATTTATCACCTACTGCCGACTAACATGAAAGTGCCTTACAATTAATTTAAGTTTCTTTACAATTAATTTCTAAAAATATTAAGATACTGTATTGTCATCAGAAACACCCCTGTGAATATATATATATTTAAATTCTAGCCTATCAAGAAGTGAATGATAAATGGATTACAAAATTTCACCTTCACACACAAAAACCAAGTTAACATAAATAAAAAGGTATAAAGAATATTTTAATCTTATAGTAAAAAATATTGCATATACATTTTTGGCTTACAGCGAAGAGAGTTTAGAAATACAGGGTGGATAAAACTTAATATATCATCCTTATCTTAGCTTTTCTTTGTGAATGTACTGAAATAACTCGTAACAGTTCACTTACTTCTTCCGAATAGCCAACAAATTATTTCTTCCTTCGGATAAGATTTGTTAAAGTGGGGAAGAAGTACGCTTTATATCATTAGAGTAAGAAGATTACTGTTATTTATATAAAATAACATTGTCTTACGTAGAATTAACCAATGATTCAATGGTGCAGTTAGAGGGGAAGTAACAGCATTAAATATTTAAGTCAGAAAGAACAATTTCTCGAAATTTATCTCATGAGTAGTGTGTGCTATTTTTGTAAGTGAAATAGATATTTTTCTGGATCTCTGTAATACAGCAAATTGGCCATTGATTTTTCAGATGAATGTAGGCGAATAGAGACAGTTTATTTAGTCGGCAAAAGTGATCAATTTTGCGTATTTCATGTAAAATGCTGTTTAGATTACTATTTTAATAGAATAATTGCAATGCATCATAAAAATTTAACTCCACTCTCTTTATACAAAGATAATTACAGAGAATCGCTACAACAGCAATCTAGCTTATATTTTTCGAGAATTGAAATATTTATAAAACAGTTTTAGGAGTACTTTAAAACTGCTCTATAACCTATATTAACTGAAAAATTGTGATGCGCTTGTGAGAATTCTTGGAGAGGATTTTAGTGTATTATCTTTAGCAACAACTCTGGATGATCTAAAAATCATATTACAGCTGCGGTAAACCCATTTGCTCGGAACAGACTTAATTGTGTGAGGTATAAATTCAGCTATCGTCTAGATATTATACATGCATCTAAAGATACGCACTTTGATCATATATAAACAATAAAGTGATTATTATGAAATGTAGTTTGCTTTATTAAATAAAAAATACCGTTTAGAAAGTAAAACTGTATAAAATTCCATCATTTTGTGCAACCTATATACATTAAAACTTCAATTATTTGAGCTGAAGATGTTAGGTTTGCGAAATATGTGGACTAATATCATGAGAAATACGTATAAAAGTAAAAATAGTTTTTTTTTAATATAAAAAACATTGTTTTATAAGGATTCATTCATGATTTTACCAAACAAATTAAATTACAATATGCTAATTTGTCTTGGGCACTGAACTCTATTATAGAAAATTCCCCGTTTTTTTTACGTTTTGTTGAAAGCGCAAGCTAGGGAATTTATTAAATATATAAGATCAGGCATCAGAAAAAAAAAAAACTATCTTTGTTGGATTTCTAAATTTATTTCTCAAGGTATAATCATAACTTAATTAATTTTAATTAATTGATTTAATTAATTGAAGGAATTAATTGATTAAAGCGTATTTCTTTACGAAATATGTCGCAACCTTTTTTAAATTTATATATTCACTTTTTACTGTTTAAAATAGTTAGTTGCTGCAGCTTCGTTGATCCAGCTGATCTATTTTCGACAGCATGGTTTCCGCATAACTTAATCCGTTGTTGTTGTATAGTAGTTATATAACTATTTGACGATTTATCATGTCTGGTCGGCTAACGGAAAAGTGCCTTAAAATTAATTTATTAATGATTTTGCATAGCACACATATAAAATATTTAAGTAAAATATAATAACAATGTAATATTTTTAGTACAAATTTCTGGTATAACATTGTCTTAAGGCTGAAATTTAGCAGTTTATATCATTTTATGATGAATTATTTTGTTTTATTACTATTTACCTGTAACTCACTGGCATCATACAGGCTAATTTATTCTATATACCTACCAGGTTTTAAAAAAAAAATCAATAATTTATGTTATAAACATATTTAAGATCTTTTATAAAGAATTTCATGGTTAGAAACAGAAATGTAAGAGTAGGGACCGTAAGAATATCACAGGGACAGTAAGGACGGCCGCAAGTACATATTTACAATTAACCCATTTTAGGCCAAGCATAGAAATTTTATAAAATGTGGTATTATTTGCATTGAAATTTGCTTAAATTACATTCATTAAGACATCAAAAAAATTTCGTGCATGAAAAATAATATTTTATTTAATTTGACGTTACCATTATTAATTTATTATTAATTATTTACCATTAAATTTAAAAAAAAAAAATTAAGTTTTCTTATGGCATTTGTTTTATTTTTATTTTATTTACAGATCTTGCAACTTTACTCCATTATAAAAACATATGATTAATCTCAAGTGGAATAATTATATATTTTCAAAAAGTCGAATTTGTCAATAACCGTTTCAAGTAAAAAACCAGCGTATTTTGAAAATTTCTCAACAGAAAGTGATTACTTCAATTGAATTACTAATATTTTATAGATGTCTCCAGAACCGTTAAAAATGGCAGAAAAATAAAATTAGCGAAAAATATACGTCACAGCGTTAATAAAAAAACATTTATTGAAATGGTGCGTTTACGCACCTTTGGCCGAAAATGGGTTATATATTTAGAACATTGTTCCTTAAACTGTTGGTTGCGAACATATAACGAAGGGTTGCAGTCAATCGGAAAAAATAAAATGCTTACATACAAGAATATCTTTTATTAACAAATAATAATCAAATATTATATAATTGGTATTAATGCCAATGTAGTCTGATAAATAAACTTAAACATGTATTAATGCACGGCTGCATTTATTTATCGCTTGAAAGCTTTCCTACTTGTGGATGTACATTTGAAATATACCGAAGTAAATTATTTTAAGCTAATTTAGATTTTGATGCTACTAATGAGGAAATGCTTTTCGTACAGGTAAGAAATAAAATATAAATCGGATCATTGTTTTGAAAGTATCCGTTAATAAGTTTTCATATAAAACGGTACAATGAAGCTATTTAATTCATAAACTAAAACCAATAACAACGTTGTAACGCACAAATATGAAATATTTGTGCGTTACAACGTTGTTATTGGTTTTGGTTTATGAATTAAAATTCGCACAAAGTATTTGATCTATGCTTAATGAGGCTATTTACTTTTTTATGAATGTTTAGCGGGTCTCAACACTTAAAAATTTTAGAAACAATGATTTGGAACAAAATATATGTGGGACATCATCCCATAACTTTAATTATCATGAATAAGAAACATGTGAAATTCAACTTAATAAAATGGGATTTTAAAACTTTCAGTTTTAAACTTTCATGTTCTTGTTGCCATAATTAAACATGTTCTTGTTCAGCATTAATGTTTAATACTGTACGGCTGTAAAAATGTTCTTTCTAATGCCATTTGTTTGAAAACTGTATCTCAATTTATTCTTTTTGTGGTTTTTAAAGTAATATTTCTTTTAAATCTATCTACGTTGCGTTCAGCCGATTACGAAAGATTAACCCGTTTGCTCTTAAACAATATAGTTTTTTAAAGGCTAAAATTCCATAATGAAATTAAACTTCATCAATAAATTAATAAAATAAAAAATAATATAAATAAAAAACACATTTAACAGACGTGTAATCGAACTACGCGCTTAAACCTCTGACATTCAGAAAATACAAGAAAATAAAACTCATTCTGTGATACAAAAAAAAAAAAAAAAAAAAAAAAAAATCTCTTATCACTTTAAAAAAAAATTTATTTAATTTTTAAAAAATATTTTCTATTTCTTTTTTGCTAATGTTAATAATCTATCTTTAAAACATACTCACTGCGTATTTCATAGATAATTAAATGAAATATAATAGTATGTTTTAATGTATTATGCGATAACTATCTTAAGTAATTTGAGTTAAAAGATTTCTATTACAAATCAGTGTTTCTTCACATGGATATATGGCCGAAAACAGATTAGATGAAGTCTTCAACAAACATATTTTTTGTGTGCTTATAAAAGGATTACTCGACTTGTATCCAAACACGAAAGATTTTTCTGGAACAAATGTCTTGATAAGCTTATACAAGAGGATTAAATCTCATAAGAGTATATTAAATCCAGTTATCTGTCGTAGTCATGCTGCACATTATTATCTAATGTTGTCTGTAATGCTATGATATTTTGGAACTTAAAATGTGAAAAATCCTGAACCTAATTTAATTTTTTAGGGATTAACTTTTAAGGGATTGTTTACTAAATTTTAGCACTAGGTATTTTCTTTCAACATTTATATCTTTGTTTACAAATATTACTAATTTCTGTCTTTACAGCACAGAATAGAATAAAAAACGAGATTTCATACAAAGTTTACCTCAAAACTGTGATACAATTTACTGATTTTTAATGACTAATTTTTAACAATAGCTTCAAATATAAAACAAAATAATAAACATGCACATTTTAGCTTTTTTAACACTTTCCAACATAGTTGAAAAGTGTTTATGACTTCGGTTTGTCTGGCGGTATGGCCGTCTGCCGTCTGCCCGTGCTCTAATTCCCGTAAATATGCTCGGATTGCTCTGCAATTTTTATATGTTATTGTCGTTATCTATAGCATGTTCCCTATTTCAACGGAAGGGTGTAGCACTTATAGTTTTTTTAGAGGGACACTCAAAAGAATTCCGTTACATTGCGGTCTATGGGGAAAAATCATTTGTGGTTTATTTAAATAATGTTTCACTATTTTAAACGCATTGAAATTTATATATATCACTAAGGTGCATTACAAGAGGCTTACTACAGAATATTGTGTGTATAGCAGTCATCATTCATTTACAGGGACATACAAAAGAAATCTCCACTGTCTGTTAACAATAATTCCTGGAAGTGCGTTTTAAGTTACTGTACGCGATTTTAATTTTAACTCTTTTTTTTTGTCTATTACGTGGTGTGTATAAATTCTGTAGATTCTACACAGGGAAGTACAAAAGTTCGCGAACACATTTCCGTTTATTGACAAACTCCAGACGAAGAATTTTAAACTGTGCTACGCGTTTCCTAATTGAACTAAAATTTGGCATCCTATGTAGTATATATATATATAAATCTATAGATCCTATACAGGGCAAAATAAAAGTATTCGGATATTTTTCCGAATATTGTATATGTTTGACATTCCTGAAATTATGTTTTTAAATATGTTGTGCGTTTTCCAAATTGTTTACTTAGATGTTATCTTTTAGCTTATTAAACGGTATGATTTGTAAAATTGTTTTGGAAGCGTTGGAAAGTGTTACATAATCTATGCTGCTTGACGCATGATTTTTCGTTTTTGTTTTCAATAAATGTCAAACTGCAAAAACGATTATTAGCTCACAGGCTATCTATGCCTGAGAGCTAATGTTCCCGACCGTTCTGTATGCATGTATTTATGTACTTATGTAACGCGATAACTCTTGATAGAAACATCCGTCTTGCTTCAAATTTTGTTTATAGGTTCATTCTGAGAAACCGCTTCCTTGATTAGTTTTGAGAGTTCATTGGTTGAGTATAAAGGGGGATTAAATCATTAGATAAATGTGTTTTTCATGCTGAATTATCCGATTTGCTTCAAATTTTGTATATAGGTTCATTGTGATAAGGCGCTTCCCTAATTAGTTTTGGGGGTTTAGTGGTTAAGTATAAAGAGGGACGAGGCTAATCCCCCCGTTATAAATGGGTTTTACATGCAGAATTATTCAATTTGCTTCAAATTTTGTATATTGGTTCATTGTTATAAGACGCTTCCTTGATTAGATTTGTGGGTTCATTGGTTAAGTATAAAGGGGAGAACGGGGGCTAAGACCCCCTTAAATTATAGTCGATTTTTTTTTCGAGGGGCATTTTTCTTTGAAATAAGAGTGTAATATACAATTTGTGTGAATGGCCTGTAAGTTCAAATTTCAAATTAAATGATTTAAAAAGCAACCAAAATTAAACATAATTACAGTGTGACTCAGATTTAAAAAAAATTTAAATGTACAAAAAAAAAAGGAACAACCAAAACATTTTAATCTCTAAACTTGAGAGAAAACTACAAACTATTCGACTCGAAATTACCTTTTCTTTCATTTTATGCTTTAAAAACAACCTTACTTATTCATACTGAAATTGTACTAAACTCTGAAATTTTCAATATGAATACCTAATTTGATACCATATTTTGCTTTTTTGGTACATTTTACCGCAGGATTCCAAACTCTTTCGATCAAGTAGTTTAGGAATTATTAAGGTTTAAAGCTTGAAACTTTCAATGTTCATTTGTAATCGTTGCAAAACAGACTGCAATGCGGGTAGATTTTTAAGAAGAACTCACAGAAAATTTGGTGGAATGAGCTGTAATTTTGCTTTTTTAAATTTGAAGCTGTTAGAAATATATTTCTAATTTTTTTTCTGAAAAATTATGAATTTTAACATATATTTTTTTTAAAACAGAAATCAATTTCTAGAAGCTTTAAACATGCGAATCCAAAATTACAGCTCTCTTCGCCAAGTAGTTCTTGAGTTATGCATAAAAAAATACCTGCATTGTAATCTATTTTGCGAGAATTACAAATAAATTTAACGTAACGAGTTCCAAATTTAAAACCTTCATAATTCCGGAACTACCTGACTGAATTACGTTTCGATCGGTACCGTAAGATAAAATGTATCGACAAATTTCAAAATCTTCTGTGTTATACGTATGCCCATGTTTTAAAAATACCTCAGCCCATACTCTTCGAGGATGGTTGAAGAGTTTTAATTGAATGCATGTCCATGCTGTTATAGAAAAAACTAAATTTTTTTTGTATATACCTAAATATTCGTATATGCTCCTAAACTATATCTCTAAGAAAATTAAAATCTTTTTTTAAAGAATGCAAGTTCAAACTTATCATGGAAAAGGAAAACCTGGATATTCCTTAAATCTTCTCCGTTATACCTAAACGCATGTTTTTAAAAAAAATGTGCCTACACTTAAAAAAAAAAGTTCTACAACATGATGGAAGCTTTTGATTGTCATGGGGAAAGAAGTCAATAGTCTTTATATAGTATCCGTGAAATCTAAAAACGTATTTGTTTTATATCGCAGTTTACAAACACTCGAAAATGTTTTAAAAGATTTTAAAAGAATGCAAGTTGATACGTACCCTCGATAAAGTGTATTATTTTTTTAAAATATTCACTGCCATACCTAAACATATGTTTCAAAAGTACTTCAGCCCGCTGCTTTCAAAAACATTTAAAAAGGTTTTTAAAGAAAGCAAATTCATGCTTGGATTTGTAATATGCACGTATATTTACAATGCGTCGCCATATTGATATCCATATATACTTAAATCCTCACCGTTATTCCTAAACTTGTGTTTCGAACATACCTCAGCTTGCACCCCTGTAGAATGTTTAAAATGATTTTTAAAGAATGCAGGTTCATACTTTGTCATTGTCATCTTCATGCATATTTGTAATGCTTCACTAAATTGTCTATATATTTAAATCTTTACCATTATATATTCAAAAATGTCACAGCTTGCAGTCCACAAAAATGTTTGTTAAGTTTTTTAGCGATTGAAAGTCCACACTTGTCATTGTAATCAGCATGCATATCACTGATGCATAAATATAATTTCACCAAAACAATATAAAATATTTATTTTTAAATCTTGATTGTTTTTTTATCATATAAATATATATTTTTTCAAAATGTGTAAGAAAAATTGTTTAAGCGAAAAAATTTTGTTTGATTTCATCGTTTTCTTTTGTGTTTGTGTTTGATGCAGCCTAAGTAAACGAAATAGCTTTCTAAAGCACTGTATGTGTCAATGATGTATATATATGGACAGCAATAAAATTTACTCTTTATGTTTGTTTCCAGTTGTTTAACACTCTGTACGGAAAAAGAATAGGCACCGAAGATATATAGGTTCCTACTTCTCTACTCACATCAAAAATCTATTTTACTTCGCCAAACTTTCATTTTACTCTCATTTTTTTTTTATCTAAGAAAGTTTACAAAAAGAAAATATTTGTTTTGTTTTTTATTTAAAAATGTGAAAAATATTAAATCCTGTCAATGGAGGAACATGTGTAAATGGAAGTATCTTGCCTGTTTTGATTTTCCTGAATCCAAATTTTATCGACATATTTTTAAAGAATTGGGCTCTCAATAGTGAGTTTATTTAGAAAAAACTTAAATATTTGTAAAATTCCTATGAAAGAATTTTAATTTCATTTCGAAGAAAGAACGCAATTGAAACACAAAGTTGAGACTTTTTAAACTATTGCTAAACACTAAACATTTGAGATGATTTGTTTTACAAAATGATTAATGTGACGCAACGTTTCAGTAGCTCCTAATAAATGTAAAATCATTTTGCATTATGAAAGCTTATTTTTTGGACTTTTATACAATTATTACTGATATTATTTAATATACTACAACTTATTCATAAGGAATACGAAAAATGTCTATAATATTGATACATTATTTGAAAAATTGAAAAATTAAACATAATTTTATTTATTATGAAAATCTTAATTGTAGCTATTAAAGAGCTACCATACCAGCGTGATTTGAATCACATTCCTGCATATGGTATTTTAATAGCTAATCTACCTGGAAGCAAAATTATATTGAAATACAACTGGGAATGAAATTTCTAAAAAATGTTTAAGGAAATGTTACCGAATTAAAATCTCTTGCAAATCACTACGATAGTGATAACACTTATAATTTTTAATCTTTTCACGAGAATTTATTATTAAAAAGAAAAATAAAAGTGCCCAGTTAAACTGATGGCATTGAGCTCACAGGCTATTCAGACAAATTGTATATTATGCCTTTATTAAGAATAATGCTCCTCAAAAAATAAAGAAATCGACAATGAATTAAGGGGATATTAGCCCCCCCGTTTCTCCCCTTTATACTTAACCAATGAATCCCCAAATCTAATCAGGGAAACGCCTTATCATAATGAACCTATATACAAAATTTGAAGTAACTCAGATAATTCTGCAGAAAAATCCATTTATCTAAATTAAGGGGGTCATTAGCCCCCCATTTCAACTCTTTATACTTAACTAATGAACACCCAAAACTAATCAGGTAAGCGCCTTATCACAATGAACCTATATACAAAATTTGAAGCAAATCGGATAATTCTGCATGAAAAACACATTTATCTAAATTAAAGGGGTGATTAACACCCCATTTCAACTCTTTATATTTAACCAATGAACGCCCAAAACTAATCAGGTAAGCGTCGTATCACAATGAACCTATATACAAAATTTGAAGCAAATCGGATAATTCTGCATGAAAAACCCATTTATCTAAATTAAGGGGGGGTTGCCCCCCGTTCCTCCCCTTTATGCTTAACCAATGAAGAACCAAAACTAATCAGGGAAGCGCCTTATCAGAATGAACCTATATTAAAAATTTGAAGCAAATCGGATATTTCTATCAAGAGTTATCGTGTTACTTAAAAAAAAAAAAAAATTAACAACGTGAAATAGCACAAATAAAAATATATAAATTGGCAAACAGCTGTTTCGGAGCCCCTAAAGTTCCATCATCAGTGCCAATTCAAAAGATTAAAACCGATTTAAAAGTTTAAGACATGTAAAAAAAAAAAAAAAAAAAAAAAAAATCGGTTTTAATCTTTTGATTTGGCACTGATGATAGAGCTTTAGGGGCTCCGAAATAGCTGTTTGCCAATTTACATATTTTTATTTGTGCTATTTCACGTTGTTCATTTATTTTTAATATAACGGCACAAAGTTTAATCCACCTTTCTAGCTACCGTGTCACGTACATACATACGTACATACATGAAGATCCTGCGGACACATTAGCTCTCAGGCTTTGATAGCCCGTGAGCTAAAAAAGTATAATTAAACAAAAAGTAACAGATTAAGAACTAAATTTTATTAATTTACCTCTTCTAAAATATGAAAAATAATTTTTTATGAAGAGACTTAATGAAGATGCTATGAGTCTCGCTAAAGAAAATTATCGAAGAGTATTCGTGATTTCGTATTTGATTCCGTATTTTGTGAACACAATTCTTCAATGCAGTGAGATTGGGACATAAACTCTCCTGAAATAAGTCACGATTTTGTATACAAAGTGATTCTGTTGAAAATTAGCATACAGCAAGCTCAGGTACAATATCGTCTTTTTAATGTCAAAAAAGGCAATTATTTTGGTGAAAACTGATTCTTAGGGTAGGCAACATCATACTGGTATTGTGCATATCCCGGTATATAGAATACGTATTCTAGATACCGTGGTGAATATTGTAAAGACCTGATTTTCCTCTAGGTCTAACATCCAGGACCTTTCTACCCACGATTTTGGACACCAAAATCAGCTAATCTCGTTTATAAAAATGCTCTTAATTTGTTAGGATTTAATGTTTATTTGTAAAATAGATAGTATTAATAAACATTTATTATTAAAATTGTTCATAATTCTTATCACTATATTGTAATCATTAAAATTGTTTATAATTTTTAAATATCTTTAAACTAAGTACAAATGTTAACAAATTGCAAAAATTAAAGTTTGACTGTGTATATTATTATTCAACCGGTTTAGATTTATTACAGTGAAGATGAAGTAAATGAAGGTGGTAAAGGTGCGGATATCAAGAAATCCATGACGAGTCTTTGGCCTCAAACTACGTAAATCTTTATATTGTGATATGGGTAGTGAAACCACACAGATCTACAGTGGTTTATCAGGCTAATTCTCACAGATTGCTTAGCTGGCCAAAAATTGTTTGGATTCACAATATGGCATGTACAGCCAAATTTTTGGAACAGGGTCCCCCAACCTTTTTTTTTATCACGTATGCATGTGAATTTAATAACCAGCTTCGTGGTGCAACCTTTCCGATCGCCATATATAGTCTTACGAAAATTTTTTTGTACATGCATGTGCGAGGGTGCACATTGTATATACAAAATTCCATTCTTTTGGATGCTATATATATATATATATATAGATGTATAATTATTAAGCTAGTACATGGTGCAATATAATAGAAATGGAAAAAGAGCAATGTTAATAGCACCAGAAATTTCAATTTTAATGCATTCTAGTTTCAGTAGCATTTAGCATACCGTCCTCAGTGCAAAGAATGGCGGTAAATTTGATCAGATATATTGGAGAGATTGCTACCAAACCCAGTATGCATTAAAATTGAAATTTCTGGTGCTATTAACATTGCTCTTTTCCCATTTCTAAGATATAGATGTATATTTATGGACAATGTCTTGTGCGAAGAAATTTCCTTATGTCAGTATAATACACGAAGAAAACTGTGCAAAATGTAACAAAGCTTTTCCAAAATATCCGGGACAGAAATAGTGAAAATAATTCGCCAAAAAGTTGTCTTTTTGGGCGCAAGTAAATCTTACTATATTTTATTTACAGCATATTTTATTTTAAGCAAAAGAGAGTTTTTCTTTCTTTCTACCAAATTCGTTATTTAGTTCTTGTAAATTCTAAATATGTATTTATATAGTGGTTCCATGGGCAGAAGTGTTGTGCGCAAGTGCATTCACGGGCACGCGGTTGGTGAAACCTGCTGTTGAACATGAATGGAATGCTGCAAGGAAAGCTATCGCTCACGATCAGTAACATCCCAGAAACTTTCAGTTGTTTAAATACTAGATTTTTAAAGAATGCGATTATTTTCCTCAAGTTATAAAAAGTCGTGAAATGTAGAATAAGGGTTCCATGTGCATACTGAATATATAATTTCACCTGTATAATTGAGATTCGGTCACACATCTATTAGAGAAACACTCTAGGAGATTTGATGTATCAAGTTTCGACTGATCTCGTTCTTTTTGCATACTATTAAAATTTTACCTCTTTTTTAAATTTTATTATGCTGCTATTAGTCATATCACAATACTATCTTTGTACAAAATTCCATAAAAAATTATATATATATACATATATGTGTGTTGCATACTGATAATTTTTTGGCTCCACTCAGCAGTCGAATAAAAAATATGGTAAACATCTCCAAATTTAATACAGTCGTATTATGCAATTTAACCTGTAGTAGCCCAGTAAATGTGGGTAGAAAGAAAAAAGAAATACGATTCCACTTGAATTCCTTTATTTAAACCCCATCATCTTTAAATTTCGGAGGAGTGCTATCGCATAACTACAATATTAGCAAATCTTCATATTAAAGAACAACACCAATTAGACACCAATTCGATGGCAAAATCTCTATGTTGAAACATATTAGAACTCTACAACGCCAGTAGCATTTTCTTTTTAACACTCACTTTGACGGCGAAAATCCCCTCTTCTTCTTTCTGTCAGTCCGTTTTAAACTAGAAGCGCGTAAGCAGAATTTCGAAACATGTAACCTACTTTAACCAATGCATGTTCAACTTTCGCCGCGCACTATCTTTATTATGTGAATTAATATTGAAGATATGAGTCTCTCCGATAGTTCTGGCGGGAAAAGAATTTTCTAGAACATCGTGAAAATTAAAAAACACGGGAAACTGATAGAATAAGTTTTGTTTTTTGCGTAATGAGAGTATAAGTTTTTTGATAACATAAAAATTTAAAAGAATGATTTTTCAGACTTTTAGGAAAGGGGAATTGGTGAACTGACACAGATTAACAGAAATAAAATGAGAGTTAAATACGGGAATAAATAGGAAATATTTAATATAATAAAGAATTTAAGAAAATAGGTTTTTTAAGAAGATATATTCTTATGAAATGCGATTTTTATGTCTTATTTGTCGGGAAATAAAAAGTGAATTTAAGTTGATTAGGATAAAAAAATGTCTTAAAATAGCAATGGAACAGACAGTAATGGAATATTTTTAAGAAAGGGAGTATTTTAAGAAACTAGGGTTGTAAATGGAATATTAATAAAAGGAATTTTTATACAATAAATTTAATAGGGTATGGAATTTTACATTTTGAAATATATATATATATATATATATATATATATATATATATATATATATATATATTATTGGTAGAAATGCTTAAAAGCCGATGTTAACAGCTTAAATTTAACGTATATGTACGTTTGTACGTTTTATTAGGACTACATAAGACATTATCTTATTTCATTTTCTGTGTCGAAATCATTAAAAAAACATGAATAAGAAATCATGCATAAGGCTACAGATTATGAAACATTTTGGAAGACTATCAGAATATTGTTAAGAAATTTATTTTTTCATTTAATTAAATTATATATCTATATAAACTATTTAAAAAAGGTATAAAGCAGTAAAAAAGCATTTACAGTAATTGCTGTCCATAGCCTTTAATGTGTGCAAATTTTTCCGAGCAACCCTGTAAGTGGTATATTGAATTGATACACACAACATACACATAGAAAATTATTTATGTTAAAAAATACTTATCATAGCTGAAAACGCACATACAGCAATTATCTCTCATATTTAGTCCTATAACCGAATTATTTTGTATGTCTGTAAAAATGAACGAGAAATGTTATCCACTCCATAATCTATAGAAAACATGTTGCAGTGCACCTCAGTAATGCATATCATTTTCATAATGTTCGAAGTATCATAACATCATTAAAATTCGCTGCACACGTTTTTTCTTCATTTGCCATAAAATACCGGAATTCTTTTGTCCCTGTAAATGAACTATAAGTTATACTCCCTTCATTTTCCATAGAGAACATGCTACAGTAAACCTCAATAACACAATCTAAACCTGTCAATTCGATTATATTTACTCGAGTTAGAACACGTACAGATGGACAAACAAGCACATAACAATCGGAAGACAAACCACAAACAAACAGACATTATAAGAATAAATGATCAATGTAAAATAGCACAAATAAAAATATATAAAATGGGAAACAGCTATTTCGGAGGCCCTAAAGCTCCATCATTAGTGCCAAATTTAGAAGATTCAAAACGATTCAAAAGTTTAAGCCATATAAATATGCTTCCGTCTCCGCACGCATCCAATATTGAATGGCGGTGAGTTTTTTAAAAACAACAGCGGAGTCAGGAAACACATGTCACGTAGGAGACCAATAGGACACACTGGACGAGTTTAAGTACGGAGGAGAAAAAAAGTGGGGGGAAACGAAGAGAATGAATTAAATGAAAGGTAGCCAGACATTTGAAAAATTTGGTGTACCGGACATATCATTAACTAAGTTGCCTGAATTCTTCCATATATGATAAGCTTCCCAAAAATCAAGCTCGTAAATCGATGAGCATTTCTGAATTGTTGAACCTTCAGAAAAATTAAAACTGTGCTTGCTAGACCAACAATGGTTAACAATCGCAGATCGTATAGTATCACAATTTTTAACTTAGTTTTAATGTTCCTCCAACCGGGCGCATCTATTGGTCTCCTACGTCACATATGTTTCCTGACTCCGCTGTTGTTTTTAAAAAACTCATCGCAATTCAATCTTGGGTGCGTGCGGAGACGCAAGCATATTTACATGGCTTAAACTTTTGAATCGTTGTGAATCTTTTAAATTTGGCACTGATGCTGGAGCTTTAGGGGCTCCGAAACACCTGTTTGCCATTTTATATATTTTTATTTGTGCTATTTTACGTTAATCATTTATTTTTAATATAACGGCAAAAAGTTCAATCCACCTATTTTAAAGACATTATAAGCTCTTTACAAATATGTTGGAAAGTATTTAGAATGATAAGCAATATCTGTTGCAATAACATTGTGCTAATAATACCCAAAAATAAAATAACTAACCCATTCTCTATCTAAATTCTGCATAAAATTTCCCACAAAAACTGGAATCTTATAAATGTAAAAGAGACATGAATAGTATAATTTACTTGAAAAAAACATCACGTCAGTGATATATATCTAGATTTCAATTTCACTTAAAAACTCATTTCCTAAAGGTATATTCATTCTTTTTTATTCTTGTCTATATCAGATTGCCTAAAAAAAAAGTGTTTCCTTTTAGTTATAGAAAAGATCAAATGTTAAAAAAGATTTCAAATATGTTCATAGCATGAAATTTGTTTTATTGTATGTTTTTAGATGCCTGTAGGGAAAGCTGATATTTGCTTCACATAATTCGCGAGAATTTCTTTTCACTTATTATCTCATGAAGACAATTCTTATGACAGATTATTTAGTTTTGATTTGAAAAATAAAATTTCTCAGAGATATTGCATTAGGTAATTCTAAATTGAAAGAAGTAAATTCATTATTGGTACTTATACGTATACACAGGGTGTCAGATAGTAGACTTGCGTATTTCTTTTAAATGCTAAAAGATATAAATTAACAACATAATAAATACACATCAAAATAACTTTTATTAAGTTGTTTGACATGTGTCGGCTCACTCTGAGCCATTTTCAAAAACAGATGAGAATATTCCAGAATTGCACGGTCATTGAAGTTATTATTTGAAATGCTATCATTTAATTTTCATGTACTTTTTAAAAATTACGCACGTTATCTTTTATTTTTACTTGGTTGTTTACTTTCATATCTATAATAATGGAGCAACTCCAGCCACAATTTCGGTAAGTTAAAAGAGGCTGCATCGTTACATATTGTATCTTTGCGTGTTGGTATCTATTATTATGGATGGATAGTATAGACTGGATGGAAAAATTATTTTACTTTCATTGAAGTTTATTTTGATGGTTTCTTTTTTATATAATCTTGCCAGGGCTGTGGTTTTTCTATTATACTTAATATCAGCTATATACACCTTTTAGCATTTAAAAGAAATATATATTACAAGGTGTTATAATTTATTATATAGTAGATTGGAGTTTTTTTTTCTTTATTATGAACAAGTAAAGTTTGAGGGCTATTGAAATCATTCTTGCCGGAGTCTTCTTTGTTTTTGCTCCGCATTTAACTGATAGATGGCGTTGTGTTTTCTCAAACTGTTAGAACGCTCAAATTAATGTGTAAAATTGGATCAAAGTTCATTCAGTTTCTATATTGCATTCTCTTCAGCTGTTCAAACGCCAAATGAAAATTGTTTGAGCAGTATTTAAGTTTGAGGATGTTCAGCGTCATCTGCCAGTAATATTTGAAACTAAAACATAAAAACATATTAAAGCAATAACTTGGCTTTACAAATTTCTCTGCTTCAAGAATAACTTCAATGTCTGTTACTGTTTAGTTGTTATTGATATTTAAAAATACGCCAAGGTATTTTAGGATATGCTGTGACTTCTAAAATAAAAAACGATATTCATAGTTATAATAAGTTTGTACACTTTCTTTTGTAGATGAAATGCTATATATTTTCATTTTGAAATATTTAGAACACTGTTTTTTAATCTTAAATCTGTAGTATACATGGATATTATTTGGTGAATTAAATCACAAAATTAAAAGTTCAGTAAAAGCTACTTTCAAATGCTCTAAATCTTACAGGAATAGCAGTTAAAATTTTTCAATCAGACAAATAGGAAGAAAATTCCCCTCAAAATTTTGCTATTGCTTATAACTATTAATTTCTTGTACAATATCAGTGTAATGGCAGTTTAATTTTAAATTAAATCTCTATTCTTCTTATTTCTTGACATTAACTTTTACAGTTAATATTGTTTTAAATTGACAGAGCAAAATTTGAAGCATCTTTATACACCCTTATTTTGAAGACGTAGTTGGTGTAGTTCAATGCGTAGTACATGTTCTACTGCGCATCACAATCAGATCAAAATGGGAATTAAAATCATACTAGTTAACAAGAAATGATTAACACAAAACAGTTTGTTGCGCCAAATTAATCCCACTAAAATACACCAAATAGCGTGCAATAAACAATTATCACTGCAATATGAAAAATAAACAATATTTGAAATCAACTTCATTTAAAAAAAATATATATTTGTTTGTAGAAAAATTGTTTCAATATACTCCAATAAACACCGTTTCTGTGACACGTATGACACGTGTATATTTAAATCAAATTATTTAAAAGCATTTGTTAAGAATTTGGACACTGCCTGGACGAAGATTTTTATAAAAGCAATTTCATTTTGTATTTAATCTCTGTACATATTGATCGTCACAGCAAGTTAGCTTTTTGTGTCAACTTTTCTAAATTTATCATGTACACATCTTCTCAAATAATAATTACATTTTCCTAATGTGAAAGTTTGTCTGTCTACATTGTTTAAATAATTTTCATTTATTTACAAGAAAATTGTATACCCATGTTCACGGTTAATTATATACATACTAATAGATTTATAGTAATAAAAAACTGTAAAGTTTTATAAACCCAATTAAAAAGTAATTTAGTTGTGTGATTAGCGAAGAGATATTTGTATAATGTAAACAACTGAATGATTCATATTAAAAAAATCGTGAAAGAGATTTACGATGTAAACCTTTCATATTTTTCATTAAATTATGTATATAAAATATTATGTAAATAGTATTTTAATATAATATATTAAAATTACATTCCTTTTTAGCACTTTCCAACCTAGTTGAAAAGTGCTTATGACTTCGGTTTGTCTGGCCGGATGGCCGTATGGCCGTATGACCGTCTGGCCGACTGTCCGTGCTCTAACTCCCGTAAATATGCTTGGATTGCTCTGCAATTTTTATATGTTATTGTTGTTATCTATGGCACGTTCCCTATTTCAACTGAAGTGTGTAGCACTTATAGTTTTCTTACAGGGACACTCAAAAGAATTCCGTTACATTGCGGTCTATGGGGAAAAATCATTTGCGGTTTATTTTAAAAATGTTTCACTATTGTAAACGCATTGAAATTTATATAGATCACTAAGATGCATTAGAAGAAGCTTAATATGGAATAGTAGGTGTATAGCACTTAGAGTTACTTTACAGGGACAGTCAAAATAATTCCGTTACATTACGTCTATGGAGAAAAATCGTCTGCGGCTTACTTAAATAATGTTCCACTATTTTAAACGCATTGAAGTTTATATATATTACTAAGGTGCATTACAAGAGGCTTACTACAGAATAGTGTGTGTATAGCAGTCATCGTTCATTTACAGGGACACACAAAAGAATTCTCTACTGTCTGTTAACAATAATTCCTGGAAGTGCGTTTTAAGTTACTGAACGCGATTTTAATCTTAACTAGCTTTTTGTCTATTACGTGGTGTGTATAAATTCTGTAGATCCTATACAGGGCAGCACAAAAGTTCGCGAACACATTTCCAGAAACTCCAGAATTTGATAGAAACTCCAGAAGGAGAATTTAAACTGTGCTACGCGTTTCCTAACTAAACTAAAATTTAGCATCCTATGTACATATATACAAATCTATAGATCATATACATACATAAAAGTATTCGGATATTTTTCCGAATATTGTATATATTGAAAATTCCTGAAATTACGTTTTTAAATATGTTATGCGTTTTCCAAATTGTTTACTTAGATGTCATCTTTCAGCTTATTAAACGGTAATGATTTGTAAAATTATTTTAGAAGCGTTGGAAAGTGCTACATAATCTATGCTTGTCGCATGATTTTTCGTTCTTGTTATTTTCTAATAACGTATAATAACATTTTCCATCCGATATTATGGATGTAATTGAGAGACATATTATTAATAAGGCGTCTTATTTATATGTTATGCGAGTTAGTCTGTTTCACAATTTCTACAGCATAAATTTTATATTTAAATATGAAACTATGTAAATATAAACAGCATTAAGTAACTCACTTTTAGTTAATGACCTCACTTTAATTTATTTCGTACAATTACGGGAAGAAAATAATGTGGCGTTGTTTGGGAAGGGAATATCCTTTAGGAAATTAAATTCGTAGCAGCTGGTGCTGTCATCAGAGTAGATGAACTTTCTAATGATGACACAAAAGGTTATGGTAGTAATTATTACGCCAATGAAATACATTTTAAAAGTAAATATTTGCAGCTAATTTGAAATCCTTTACACGAATAAATTTCAAGCAATGGTAATTTACTTTTATATACAATGCTGGAATTGGAAAAATTGACTGGCTATTAAGGTAATGAAGCAGTTATAAGCGTGTTGATGTTCCACTAAGATTAAATCTGCAATATTCATAATTTCATTTATAAAAAAATTGAGACACTCAGAAAAAATGTTTAATTAATTCAGACATTTTCATTTTTATGTTGATTGATTTCATATTGTTAATAATATTATTGATAATAATTTCTCTTTCTGAAATATTTCCCAGCAAACACGAGATTTTTGGCCACATGTTGTGAACGTTCTGGCCAAAAAAGCTTGCGGCAATTTGTATCCAACCATTAATGTATTTTAACTGACGCTCCTCTACACCCGCTGTCAATCGTCAAATCGTTAACGGGCAAATGGGGAGAAAACTTAATGCATTTTCAGTGGCCAATAGCTAACGTAAATACGTTTCCGGTCACGATATACAAATCTATCATCGTTTAAAAGTCAGTGGCCCAGTATAATCTTCTCGACATTTTTATTATAAGAAAGAAAAAGTATTTTTACTTCACGTTTTATAAGATAATGTTTGTTATTTTAAACCTAGATTTATATATAAAGATGAATTATGTTGCATTTAAATATTGTATGCAATAAAAAATACACAAAAGTTTAAAGAGTTTTAATGAAAAAAAAAATTCCTTAAAAACTCTTAATGTTCTTTTAAAATATGCATGAATATCTTTAAATAAATATATTTTTGTGAGCACACTAGAATAAAAATGAATATATTTAATAGTTATTTTATATAATTTTTCATTGCTAAGATAAATAGATAACATATTAACATAAAATACATCCAAATGCTATGCTGATTTGAACAAATATATTAATAGCAATAAAGCTGCAATCTTCAGACATACATATTATGTAAACATATTTAAAAATTTAATAATCAATGCGAATTTATTTATACTTTTTTTAAAATTTCCATGAAAAAATATTTGTTATAAACAAAAGGAAAAAACGATTGTTCTTTGATTGTTCAAACAAGCTGCTGTTGTTAAACAAGTGAAAAAAAAAAATTTTTTTTTTTTTTTTTTTTGTGCATGATTTTATATTTTCTGTATATTATCCATAAATCAGTTGCAAAAAATAACTTATTTTACATTTTTTAAAACACTCCAAGATAAACAAAATTTGGATTTAAAAGAAAAATTATTTTAAATAGCAAATGCCTACATTTGCCCCCACCCCCCTCCTTCCACACACAATTCAGAGCAAGAAAACTTCTTTGATTCCCCCCGCCCCCCTCCCGCCAGGCCGGCAAACAGAGAGAGGGAATGGCGAACGAAGATTTCCCTTTTTCGACACATTATTTTTCCCAGTGGGGATTTTTCTAGATATTTTTAAATGTTTTATTTTAACCTGTGTAATAATTAGCATTTAGAAACATCCACTTTTAAAATTTAATTTTGTATGAGAAATTTTGAAGATTAAAAAACATTAATAAAGTAAATCTATTAAAAGATAGTTTTGTTTAGAAAGATGTACAATTTTTATTTTCTGCGGACCTGTAGGGATTTTTAGTGTTGTTTACAACATTTCTTCAATTCAAGTAAGAAAGAAGCAAGTCATCGAGCCATCCCTATGTGTTTCTGAAGCCTACAATCTTTACAAATAAGGTAAGATTATTTTTTATAGTGATTATTCCAGTCAGTTTAAAATTAAGTTAGTTAAAAATTAGTTTTCGCCATTCTCAGAGACAGATTTAAGTTCAAGTTGAGGAGGGATTCGTTTTTGAAAAAGCATCAGAAATTGTATAAAAAGCTGCCTTGTTTATGCTACTTATTCCTACACAACTATATAAAAAAAAGTACCTGACTGATCTCAAATCTGTCCCTGAATATGCTATTAGTAAGTTAACTTTGTATAGTATAATTATAGAGTTATTGTGCCAGTAACAAACAACATGGGAGATTTCTGATTTATATAAAAATTCAGCTTTTGTTTTTTCTGTAACTCCGTTCTATGTTTTATAATCTGGTTTATTGCTAACAATCTTAAACCAGTCATGAAGCGAAAGATAATATTTCATGATTACAATATCTTTCAGTGAAAATTTTACCTTATCTAGTTTTTAAGAAACTAATTTATATGTTCTGTATTTTCTGACGAAAATTGGATGTTTTTGTTTTGATAGAATAGAAAAGTTCAATTTTTATATACTAATGACTGGGTGTCTAGCCACCTGGATAACCTGGAAAAATCAAGGAAATTTATTTGGACTAGAAATGTCAGGGAAATTTACTATTCCTGGGAGAAATTGAAAAATTGTGAGAAAAAGTTAAAGAAATTTGAAACATCCAAGAAAAAATTAAGAAAATTTTTCTGAAGGAGCGTTACACAATCATTAACCATGAAATAAATATCTTGATGCTCAACATTTTTTAAATTAAAAAAAAAAATGTTTAACAAATAAGTAGTTTGTGCTTCAGAATCATTTGTGAAAGTTTCACTCTTGGATTCACAACTTTCAAGATTTTTTGTGTGTTACATCACAAAATCTCAAGGCCTGGAATGTTTTTTTTAATTGGTATAGAAAACCTGGAAGAAAGTCAAGGAAATTTGTTGCTGATTTGGTATTGACACCCTGTAAGGACCACATTTATAAAATTTCACTTATTTTTCAACTTTTAATAAAGTAGCTAATCTGATTTTAATTCATTACTGGGATGCTTAATTAGTCAATTTCCAATACTAGACACCCTATGTGACCATTACTAAAAGTGTAATTCCAGTAATGGTAATAGTTCATAAAATGTGTTGGTTTAATTGAAAAGCTAAGTAATCAGATTTTAGTTTTTTAATTTCACTTATCAGAATGTAATAAAAACAAATTTTTCTGTTATACCAGCACCATGCCAAAATGTATGCTAATCTGCTATTTATTTCAACCCTGACTGTGTTAAGGATTTTTATTGCAAACCGTGCTAAACATTGCAATTTGCTATTTATTCAACATAAATAATTTTATTCTTATCATTTAGTACTCGTAATTTTTCAAAATCTCTTAATTTGATACTTTTTGAATAGAAAATATTTATTAAATTATAACTTAATTTATTGTTGACACTGAGAGAGATTTTACCATTTGGCAGTTATCTGATAATGAAGAGGTGGCAATAAAATTGTTTTACGACTTTCGATCCATAAAATAAGTTTTTATTAAAAAAAAACCTCATAAACATCTTCATTCAAAAAATAAAATCTGTGATGCCACTAGGCTTTTGAATTAATCCCGGGTCCCTATGACTCTCTCATCCAAAAAACCCAGTCTTTTTTTTTTTTTTACAAAAGTGGGTCCTTTTTTTAGAATTAAGACATATTCAATGTATTGTATTGAAAATATGCCTCTTTTACATTCTTTCAAGAAAAAAATTATGCTTCCTTTCCTAAAGGGACTATTTCAATGTTTTTTATGCATCCGTTCTTTAATTTTTTGCTTAAATGATGCACCATAGCACATCGTCAGATCACTGAAATGTTTACTGCAATGCTAAGAGACATTTACAATTTCCAGCCTCAGTTTAAATAGAGTTTTATTTTATTACTTTATTGCATAATATTTGCTCTTTTAAGTATATATTTGTATTCATTTAATAAAATAATTTGTGAAAGTCTGTAATTTTCAAATGTTAATTTTTAAATGCTCAGATTTGTCCCAACAGTGTTTTTTCAAATGATTCATTTCATGCAAATTTCATTTTGCACCAAATATTACCCTTAGTGACGATGGTGTTACTAAGGAAAAGGACCCAATATTTTTTAAAAGGTGGGTCGCTTTAATTAATTTCATGTTGTAAATATATATATTTTTAATAACAAACCAGATTAATTTTTAACAGAATTTTTTTCCCAATGAAAGTATGTACATTTTTTACTAAAAATTGTGGTTTTTTACATCTTACAAAATCTTTAACAAACATATGTAAATACCAAAGATGGTCTAAAAAGATGTTTTAAAAGTTATTTGACTTGGAATAAATTTAATTTAAATATGAAATAAATTGTAATGATCACAAGTACGATTGCATCTGTTAATTCCCAAATGCTGCAGATAAAAAGTGCTGCAACAATAGGAGATGGAAGTTTTCAGCTTTTCACTGAAATCAGCTTTTTTTAAATGTCATTTTGGCTGTTTCTAAGACTGATGCAAAAATGTGAAAAAATCATGACCTGAAAATTTGAAGGGAAGGAAAAAGGATAAATAGATAAAATTCTGTGCTTTTAAATTTGCTGTATAATATGCACAACACTTTAAATATAAAACTAATAATATAAGCTTAAAAACTTATTTTAAGATGCATAACAAAATAATTATTAACTATGTAGGGGAGACTGGTATACACTGGACCTATGGACACAGTGGACCACCCCTAATATTTTATTTATTTACATTTTTTTAAAGCTTCTCTTCTATCCTAATAGACAACAGAACTGCACTGATTATTTATAGCCTTCAGAAAATGTTTAGCTCAGATTGAACTATGTTATCCTGATGGGTTGTTTTGAGCTTCTGAAAGTAAAATTTTTCATCATATTAATTTTTTTTAGTAATTAAAGTGTTGTAGATAAATTTGATTAAACAGCTTAATTTGAAAAGCTAAGATACTTGTTTTTATTTAACTTTAAAGTTAATATGTTTCAAAGAAAGCTATAAACAATATTAATATGATTATTTATTGAACTTCAACATGGGGCACAGTGGTCCACAACAATCCACTCTGCTTCTGTATGCAGAATGTTCAAAATATTTAATAATTGCTTATTTACTATAAAGAAATATTGTTTAAAAGTAGTTATTTAACTGTAAAATAAAGTAAACAAAGAAAAATAATTTATTTAACATAGTAAGAAATATTTTATTTTATATTTACTGCCTTTGATAAATATAACTGTTGTCTAATTGGTTATAATTCTATTTAAGTAAGATTCGTGAGACGCAAATTAAATGGAAATCAGTTTATTTTTCCAGAAACTGTGAATGATTTCATAATACTATTGCTCCCAGACCCAAAAGTGTTTCAGGAAAATTCCAAGTTCAATCTTACTCATAAGTGTTTTGGAATTTCATTTACAAAATTTAATGTGTGCTGATTTTTTTATACTTAAGTAATAACTATAACTAAATTGCAATTGCTCCTGTATTAATCTGTTGTTATTTTCAAAATATAATATTTTTTTTTTTCGAAATGTTACTTGTAAATTTATATTACTATGTTATTTTGCAGGTAAAGGGAAAATAAAAAAGAATTAGATTAATGAAAAATAGATTTATACTGTATTTCAGATATACTTAATAGCGGTCCACTGTGCCCCGGTGGGTGGACCAGTGTGCATTTTTTTTTTTTTTTTTTTTTTTTTTTTTTTTTTAATGTATTGAAAACTATGTTATGAGAAAATTATGATGAATGTATAAGGGTTTAAGGAATATTCAAAAATATTTTCATGCAGATCAGTTTGTCCATTACAGAGAAAAAAATTTTAAACTGGAAAAGTGGTCCACTGTCTACCAGTCTCCCCTATGCTCATTTTTTTTTTCAACTGTTCCCAGTTTTGCCAAATATTCTTTCAATTGCGAAATGAAAGGGGGGAGGGGGGGAGAGAGAACTAAAATAAGAAAAAAGAAATAGTTTTAAAAAAAAGTATTGCTTTAAAAAGCACTAAACTAAAATACATAAATTTTTAACCTATTTAGTGTGTATCACATGCCTGTGATAAAAGTTAAAGGTGGAAAATTTCGCACAGAATTTTTTATTATGCGGGATTTCCTATTTTATATGTGATTTGCACAATTCCACATGCTATTTCAAATTCTGTCCCTCAAAGAAAATTCCCTTTCTCCCAGTATCATTAATGATGACTTGGACTGTTAGACTAACATTAAAATAAAGAAATTTAAAAAAAAAAGTAGTTTTTAATCAAAGAAAAAAAAAAAGATGGTTAAAGTGTCATAATTTCAAAGTTGTATCTAGTAAAAATGAAGTAGATTTTGGAAATCATTTCTCTGTATAATGAACAGATGAAAGTATATTAAACTAGGTAAATTATATCCAATGGTTGGAGTATCATAGTTGAGATTTTTTACAACAGAGCGAAAATATGCTGGGACCAGGACTCGAACAAAACCAAAGTACTCAGGTTCGAGTCCTGATCCCAGCATATTTTCGCTCTGTTGGAAAAAATCTCAACTATGATACTCCAACCATTGGATATCATTTCTCTGTAATTTATTAAACCAAAGTGTATTTCCAACGATTCCATTAACAAATGTGCAAATCACTATTTTTACAAAAAAAAAAAAAAAAAAAATACCAGTCCAACACAACGTGGGAACAACTATATCCAGGCTTAGTCTGGTCTGACCTGGACACCAAACACTAACCAACCTTTGCCAGACTTGATCAGATACAGATCCCCATGCTGGATTTGGCAAATTCCTTTACTGTATCAAAATAGAATCTGATCGAGCCATATCCATTGAAAATTGTTCATATTTTGTCTGTTTAGTCCAGCCTTTTTAAATTTCTTATTCCTTTAAGTCTTTTATCTGTCCAACAGGCCTGTTTTTTTTTTTTAATCGTCCCAGCAAGTTTTAAAAATTGACTTTGTGCTGTTGGCATGTTTGAAAATTTCTCTTTATTTTGTACTATATTTTACTCGTAACAGGTTTGGGATTAGCCTGCTGTCCGCCCTCTTGTTTTTTAAATCAAAACATATTTGTTTTGTTTCTCATTTCCAAAATAATTTTTATCCTTATTGACTTATTATAAACTTGTTATTTAATTTTATTGACTAATTTATTTATATTTAATAATAAAAGTTAAAATGTTCTGATTTAACTTGATTATGTCTGAAACAAATCAAAACAACAAATGTTTTGATTTATCGCCTGCGATCAGCCATCTCATTTTTTAAATCAAAACATTTTAACTTTTATTATTAAATATAAATAAATTAGTATTGTGTTTTCTATTTAACTTGATTAAGTCAGAAATAAAACAAATGTTTTGATTTATTGCATGCGGTCAGCCATCTCATTTTTTAAATCAAAACATTTTAACTTTTATTATTAAATATAAATAAATTAGTCAATAAAATTAAATAACGTGTTTATAATAAGTAAATATGGATGCAAATTATTTTGGAAATGAGAAACAAAACAAATATGCAGAGTTGTCAAGTCTCTGGCTTTTTGAACACCAGTAATTTTTTTGAGAAAATGTTGTTCTTTTAAATCGCAAAATGCTCAGATTCAATAAAACAACATTTTCTGTAATAAATTACTGGTATCCAAAAAGCCGGAGACTTGGCAGGTCTGAATATGGTTTGATTTAAAAAACAAGATGGCAGACAGCAGGCTAATCCCAAAGCTTTAGCCTCTTACTGTTTATTTATCTCTCCCTATTCACTGCCTTTTATTTTTATTTTTTTACCCTTCCTGTTGGTGTTTTTTTTTTTCTCCCTGTTTTTTTTTTTTTTTTTTTTTCCCAAAAGGCTTTTTTTCTTTGCTGCTCCAAAATAGTGATTTTCGTTTCCAAAAAAAATCATTTTGGCTGCTACTAAAGTTATCTCTTCTGCTCCAAAATGATGTTCATGCTGTTCCATCAGCTAGCAAATCAAAACAAATGCAAAATTGGCAGTTTGCATGCTTAAAAAAGGAAGTGACTGAAAAAATGTTGTGGGGGAGTTTAGAATAAAGATTACAAAATTGGTGGGAAATTTAGACACTGTACATTGTACATGAATCCACATATCTTATTTTATGATTTTCTCAATATTTTTGATAGTTTTAATTTTGTTGATCATTTCTTGCTGCACTGCTTACTTATTTTGCTTTTTAACTTTTTTTTCGGTGATGCGGCTTTATGGTAAGTGTGGGCACCTCTGCAGATTTTTTTTTTTTTTTTAATGTAATTTCAGAGGTGCGGAACATATTCTCGAAATTACAGTATTTATTATTGATTAAATCAACCACTTGTTTCCAACCTGTTTGTTAGTGATTTTTACCTTCCAAATTTTCCTTCCAAACTCAAATTTTAACAACTAAAAATGGTTTCAAAAAAAGAGTGAGAATCTATATAATAAAAATCCCTGACGGCTCGGCCTATAGGCACAGGTAGATTTCGAAGACACAGACTGTGAAACCCCTGTTTGTTGGGAATTGCAGAAGAAATTATCTTTCTGCCATGATGCAACAGTTGGAACCGTCCACTTCGAAGCCTAACTTGTTTGCAGGCGGAGCCGGCAGGAATTTTTTTTTGCTATAAGGGTTGGTCCTATAAAAAATTTGTCAATATAAAAGTTTTAGATAATATTAAGAGGAGTTATAATAAATTTAAGCGGATTTGATATATTTTGAATTGACGAAATTATGAATTTTTTTCTTCTAACCCCCCCCCCCTCCCCCCTTGGGGCCATTTTTCTTAATATCAAAAATCTGTCATACATAAATTTTCGGCCCTTTTCGTAGAAGTAATAATAACTTTAAACGGATTCGATACGTGTCATAATTAAGAAATTATGGGGTTTTTTCTGTTTTCACAAAAAGCCCCCCGTTTCCCCCCCACCCTCCTGGTCAGATTTTGTCCGTTAACGAACTGGACCGAGATTTTATGCCCCTTAATTTTATGTATCAGTTTGGAAGAGATTTGTGCAGAATTATTGCAGTTATCATGTTCATAAAAAAGTGACATATATATATATATAAAGTTTTGAACTGGGGTGGTTCTGGGAGTCAGGATCTGTGTAGAACTGCAAAAATTCCTACTTAGGGGAGAATGTAATAGGTAGTATTTCTTACGAAATCTACTTAAAAGCACAAAGCATTTGACACTCAACAATTCCGGGGTGCCCGCTTCACTTTTTCATATGCCAGTGATCATATCATTGTGATTGTTAATTTTGTATTGTTGCAGCTTACAGACAAATATTGTTACATCATCATTATAAACAATAAAACTTCTGAAGATTTTCTAAACACAAAAGATTCATTCATAAACTATGGAGGAGGTAAGTGTTCAAGATGTAGTCTGGTGTAAAAAAAAATCCCTACAGGCACAGGTAGATTTCGAAGACTGTGACCGTGGGGCACCTGTTTATTGGGAATTGCAGAAGAAAGACCTATATTTGCCATGGTGTGGCTGTTGGGACCACCCACTTCGAATATATACCTCTGCCTGTAGGCAGAGCCAGCAGGGATTTTTTTGTTTTTAATTTTTTTTTACCGTAAGAGTCGGTCCCATAAAAAACTTGTCAGTATAAAAGTTGTAGATAATATTAAGAAGATTTATAATAAATTTAAGCGGATTTGATATCTTGTGAATTGACAAAGTTATGAATTTTTTTCTTCTAAACCCCCCCCCCTTTTTTTTCCCCCTTGGGGTCATTTTTAACGATATCAAAAATCTGTCATGCATAAATTTTTGGCCCTTTTCCTAGAAGTAATAATAACTAAACGGATTCGATACGTAGCATAATTAAGAAATTATGGCATTTTTTCTGTTTTCACAAAAAGCATCCCATTTCCCCCCGTCCTCCCTTGGTTCGATTTTGCCCATTAATGAACTTGACCGAGATTTTATGTCCCTTGATTTTATGCATCAATTTGCAAGAGATTTGTGCAGAATTATTGCAGTTATCATGTCCATAAAAAAAGTGACACAGATAGATAAATAGATAGATATAA
The DNA here is from genome assembly GCA_963931845.1 of Maratus michaelseni. Taxonomy (NCBI): domain Eukaryota; kingdom Metazoa; phylum Arthropoda; class Arachnida; order Araneae; family Salticidae; genus Maratus; species Maratus michaelseni. The sequence continues at coordinate 384,910,484 of OZ007593.1, forward strand.
AAAGTTTTCAACTGGAGGTGGTTTTGGGTTCTGGGAGTCATAATCGGCATAGATCTGCAAAAATTTTTCAAAAATTCCAACTTAGGGGAGAATGTAATAGGTAATATTTCTTACGAAATCTACCTAAAAATGCAAATGAAATCGGAAGGAAAGAATACCTAACTTGCAGAAAATCAGTTTATGTTTAAATAAAGGGATTAAATGCAAATTATTGCTATGTGTGTGTGTGTGCATGCTGAAATAAGTTTTGATTTGAAAGAAGAAAAAAAAAAATATTCATTGGCATCATATACAGAATCAGTTATGATTTTTGTTTTTAAATTTCTAGTTGAATATGATGATTGCTTATTATTGCAACCTATTACAATTTATTTTCATATTTTTCAGGAGAGCAGTGAATCAATTCCGAGATATACTTGTGCTCCTGAATCTGAATGTTTGTCATTCAAGAAAAGGTAAGTACTTGTCAATTTGCAAAGAGTGTGTGTGTGTGTGTGTGTGTGATGGTTTCAATAGAAAAGTAAGAAATCATGACACCTTAAATTGGATACAATGCTACAAAATGTTCAAGGTCCTTTTTTTGTTTCAAATCAGATTTTTGTATTTCAGAATTAAAACTAATTAATCTATCACATTCATTTTAAAGAATAATAACATCTCTAAGTTAAGTGATTATAAATTCATTTGAAGTAAATCTATAAAATTTAATTAAAATTTGAAGAATAGCTAATTTTAGTAAAATTAAATATGTATTTTTTAAATATTTCTCCCTTGTATAAAATGCATGGCACTTTTATTATCTGCACATTGCATAATTACGTAGGCACTCTGGTTTGTAGACAATTGTATAGTCTATATGACGTAAAAGATTGAAGGTACTATGTGTTTGAAGAAACTGGCTGCTTTTAAAAAAGAAAAAAATAATTAAACAAATATTAAGTATCCTTTTTTTGTTTGGTAACAATTTATTTCGCTAATGAAATCTGTTGTGCTGCCTCACAGAGTTCTGAACACTGTGGCTCTGCCTCGCCCCATGGAGCCCTAGAATCTTTTTGCATTTGAATCTACATTTTTTAAAATTTTTATGTTATAATACTGCTGTCTGGAGAAGTATTTTTTATTATGGAGAGTAAAAAACAAAAACAAAAAAACATTCTTTCTTTTTTTACAAAAAAGTCATCTGGAATTTATAAAAGTGATAATAAGGAATAAAATGGTGGCAAGCAATCAAAACCCAATTAATCAGAAAGTTTTTATTTATATTATTATTTTATTTGTTCTCCAATTTTTATCATAAGTTGCTGGATTCAAATAAACCTTCCTCCTTCCCTCAAGCCGGCTAATATCGATTATGTAATACGAGCGTGAATGGTTTATTTTAGCAATGGATATTTTACATAACTTTTGAGTTATTTTGCAAACTTAATTAGTTGTGCTATTTCTCATATATGGATTTATTTTACAAGCAAAAAGTTTTTTATTATTCGAGCTGGTTTATGTACATAAAAAAGTTTTTTACAATTATAGTTGTTTACAATTTCTATCAAGAGCAGCATCTGTTATTCATCTTAATCACAATCTTAACTTAAAATTCTAATAAGATATTTCATTATGGATGTTGCTAAGTTCCAAAATATTAAGAAATAAACTTAGAAATTATATTCAAGCAAAAAACATTTGTAACTTTTATTTCGAATTAGGCAAAAACAAGTTCATCAAATGTACATTTTAAAATAATAAAAAAATCATAATTATTTGAGTGATTTCGACCAGAAAATAAACAAAAAAAAATTTTTCCTGTTACATTATTTCATCAATGTCTCCCTCATCAGATATAGATTTTTGAGTACTCAACTATCCAGACATTTGAAGCATTCGGCAATCAGCATTTCCCGAACCAGCCGGTTAATTCAGCCTTTACAGTATTTTTTTTTTTTTTTTTTTTTTTTACCAGAGATATATAATTTTGTTAAGTTTCATTAGAAAACTCGATTTATATGTGTTAAATGTTAGTGTGTTCCTAGTTTATATGTTAGTATAATTATGTACTGTTCTAAACTAAAACTATGTGACTAATAATTCTAACCTCTGCTTGTTATTCTTTTTTTTAAATTCATAGAAAACTTTTGTGTTTTTTTTAAAAAAATGGTGGGAGGGGGGAAGAGGTTTGACAATAAATATTTTTTTACTGGCGACTAGAAATTTTTGCTGGTTACCAGATTTTATCAGATTTGTAAAGCCCTGACTATTAGCTCTGTTTTTCACTCTGAGTGTATCTGCAGTAGTGTTTGCTTCTTTTTGCCTTATTTTGATATTATAATGCAGAACTTTTAACATGTGCAGGGTTGTAAAATGGTTAAGTTTTCTTTAATAAAATTTTGTTTTATGTGTTTATTTGCACATTGTGATTGAAATTTTAAATACATCTCCAAAGTTTGAAGGAAAAACACCAACTCATTTCTGCTATTACACGAAAAATGTAGGTTGACTTTAAAATGTCAATCCTAATTTCTGTGAATTGCTAGGATCACTTAGTTTTGTTGTTTCTAAATATGTTTCCTTAGAGTTTGGAAATTTTTTTTCTTCGTGTGCACCATAAGATTTTTGCAGTTCTAATATCATTTTTCTTTAGTGCTGACTCTAAACCAGTTTAGCACGGTGCAACGCCCAGTGTCCCTTAAGGCCCTTTTGGTTCTTTCCTTTTACGATTGTGGGAATAATAATAGTAAAATACGTCCATCAATCTAGAAAAAAAAAATCATGAAATTCACCAATCGTTTGCGGGGAAAAAATCATGAATTTCATCAATCTTCCGCAGGAAAGAAAAATCTCAATTTTCCATTTGGTTGCTTGGAAAAAAAAAAAGCGAAGTTTGCCTATCAGTTGTAGGAAAATATCATGAAATTCTTCATACTGTCAAGGAAAAATATCACAAAATTCGTTTAACAGTTAAGGAAAATATCAGAAAAGTTGATATATATTTCAGTCGGACACGAAGAAAAAATAATGAATTTCAACATTCTGTCGCGGGAAAAAATCGCAAGATTTGTCATTCGGTCATGGGAAAATATCGCAAAATTCATCAATCGGTTGCAGGAAAATATCACAAAATTCTTCAGTTAGTTGTGGGAAAAATATCGTGAAATTCGTCAAACGATCACAGGAAAATATTGCGAAATTTGTTAAGCGATCGTGGGAAAATATTGTGAAGTTCATTAGTCGGTCATGGAGAAAAATTGCAACATTTTTCAGTCAGACACGAGAAAAATATTGTGAATGTCTTCAATCTCTTGCAAGAAGAAACACTGAAATAAAAAAAATCATGAAATTTGTCAAGGTCAAACCAATGGGGAGGTCTACCTTTCAGCTTAAATTGGTTGCGGAAAAAAATCGTGAACTTTGTCAATATGTCATGAGGACCCCCCTCTTCTCCCCCCCCCAAAAAAAAAGAAAAAGAAAAAAAAAGTTAACCAATTGGTCACGGGAAAATACTGTGAAATTTGTCAAACAGTTGTGGAGAAAAATTGCGAGAGATTTCAGTCAGATGCAGGGGGGAAGGGGATCACGAATTTCACCATTCTGCCGTGGGAAAAAATTTCAAAATTTGTCATTCTGTCGCTCAAACCACCTCACCGCAAAGTTTGTCAATTGGACGCGGGAAATATGTAAAATTTGTCAGTTGGTTTGTGAAAATATTATGAAATTCATCAAATGGTCACGGGAAAATATTATGAAATTCGTCAGACGATTGCAGTAAAATACCGCAAAATTCATTAGTCACTTGTGAAGAAAAATTGTGAAAATTTTCAGTTGGACACGAGAAAAAAAAATCGAATTTCTTCAATGTCTCGCAAGAAGAAACAGGGAAATTAGAAAAATCGATCGTGAAAAAAATCTTAAAATTTGTCTCTCAGTTGCGAAAAAGAAAAAAAAAAGGTGAAATTCGTCGATCATTCACGGAGGAAAAAAATTGTGAATTTCGTTGATCTATCGTCGGAAAAAACCCCATGAAGTTTGACAATTGGTCACGGGAAATTATTGAGAAATTCGTCAATCGGTCTTAGAAAAATATGGCAAATTTCGTCAGTCAGTCTCTGTGAAGAATCGCGAAATTATTCAGCCGGATTCAGGGAAAAATCGTGAATTTCATCAGTTTGTACCAAGAAGGTACAAAGAAATTCGTGAATCTGTTGTGGAAAATATCGAGAAAATTTTCAGTTGGTGGGGGGAGGGTTAGAATGCAAAATTTGTCGATCTATCATGCACACAATATCTTTTTGGGCAGGATTTCCCCCCTCCCCCCATCCTGCCCTGAAATTCAAGCCCTGTTTAATTTTTCTAGTGAGTTTCAACTTTCATACCTACATAATTTTAGAAAGTAAGTTTTTCAAACATTCATGTAATTTATTGAATCAAAGGATACTCAATACATCATTCATCCTGTAATTAAAAGGCTATTAAATGATAAGATATCTTTTAAGCGATGACCAAAAAATCATTTTGTAAACTTTTTCATAAAATTTAGTTAAATCGTAATATTTTAACAAAACTGTATTTAAAAAGTTATCATAAAAAGGTCTTCGTCTGTTACCAATTGCATAGGAATTGTTCATTTTTAAAGTCCTTTTATTCAAAAGTGTTATTTTGCAGTTTGTTAAAACAGTTTAGCAGAGTTTCATGAAATGTAAACTAGGGTTTAATCTAGTGCTAGCCAAAAAGCTAACTGAAAGCACCTTTTGCCCCCAAAGCATTTAGTGGATTTGCCAAATAGTGACAGCCAAAAAAATATATATCATTTCCATTTTGTTGTTCTGCATTTTGTAAACCTGCTGCTGCCGTGTAAAAAAAAAAAAAAAAAAAGCTTCACCGCCTCTATCCTGGCAACTTACTTCAAAATTTGTCTCGTCCTCCCTGTGCAAGCATCTTACAAATAGTGTGATATTATTTGCGTTAGGTGTATTGAGGAAATTAAAAGAGTTTGTTTAATTTTTGTTGATGATCCCAACTTTGGAAATAAAACCGAAACGGTTCATGAATGAAAGTTGTTTAGGCAGGTTCTGGCTACAAGGGGTAAAGAAATGAAACCAGCTGATTGTATTCTTTTTTCCCCATAAAAATGGCATACCTGACATGTTTCCCAATGTGACTTCTTTGTATGAATTTATAGCAACAATTATGTTGCTTACAGCAGATTGTGAAAGAGGATTGAGTCTCGTGAATATAACAAAAACTGACTTGAGAAATAGACTGACAATCAAAAATGTAAGTAACTTAATTATGATTAATTTGGAAGGGGAAGTTTGAAAAGAATTTCCATTTAAGAAAGCATTTGATGTGTGATGTATGACAAATCTCGAGAGGGTCAATCTTACAGACAGGGTTGTAAAGAAACCAGGTTTTTTTCAAAAAAACCCAAAAACCGGGTTTTTTTGGTTTAAACCTGGTTTTTTTGGTTTAAACCAGGTTTTTTTGGTTTAAATGATTTTATATTTTAGAAGAAAGATTAATATTAATATTTTCAAATATTTGAAGTCAAGCATTAAACAAAAATTACTTTAAATTATTTTGTTGCAATTATATAATAAAATTTTTACTATTTTAATTTAACCATTATAATAGTTTTTTATTATTATAATATTTTAATATACAATAAAAAATAAAAATTATCACTTATATATGTATACATATAAATCAATCACTACTATTAACACACTAGTCTACATTTTCTTTTAAAGAAAATTAAACTAAGAAATTTTAACTGACACAAATAACAACTATTTGAAAACTATTTGCAAACTGAAGATAAAGAATCACAAACTAATGAAATATATCCAAACATTTTATTAAGGAAAGAAGAAAAAAACTTGACATTTCTTGAATAGATATCTTACAGCAGTATTGAATAATAGGAATGAATAGTAAATTTTACCCTCAATCATTGTTCATTTGTTTCATTACGACCACTAATTTTGATGCTTTCTCTACTCCTAATCTGTTTCGCAATTTTGAATGAACTACATCAAATATTGAAAAAATCCTTTCAACACAGGCAGTCGATGCTTTGGCTGTAGTTAGCATGTTCACAAATTCCAAATCATTCTCCGTAATCAAAGATTTACCTGAAACATTATAAAAACTATTCCACCATTCAAAGTCAGACATTGTATCAACAACTTTGGGGTAAAAAAACACATTTTGATCATGATTATGAAATGGTTCCAACTTCCCCAAAAATTTTAATGTAAATGCTAAGAAACCAGAGCCACATTTTTGTTTGATAAATTCAAGACCCTTGTTTTTCTCTTCTTTTGTGACATCAATTCCTAGGTTAGAAATCAATACTGATGAGCTTAAAATAAATGCAGCAAAATGTGCATCTACTAATGATTGTTCATATCTCTGTTTATACGCTGGTGATATGGCCTTTTTATTGTTTGATGTTGATGCTTCTTTTAGCTTCAATTCTAGCTTTTTCCATGCTAATACACATTCAGCGAGAGAACAGCTATTCCTCTGTACAAAATCAATAGTTTCAGCGATTTGGTTTCAGAATCACAATCATGTCCTCAACATTTCTTTTTAAACAGATACTTAAGATTTTACTGGAGATATCACTATCAATCTCAGATCTGTGATCCTCACAAACTTTTGTAAGAATTGACTAATTTTTAACATAAGATTCAAGTGAATCACAATAAGTATTCCATCATACCTCTAGAGGAAGTACCAACGCACTTCCACCTTCTGCATGATACCATGCTTTCGGGAGATGATGATTGTGAAAATATTTTTAAATATTTGTAAGATGTTTTGTTACATCACTTTTAACCAAATCTTTGGCTAACAGATTTAAAATGTGGGCACTGCACCCATATGTAAGTCGCGAAAAACCAAGCTCTTCATGCAGAATGTTTCTGGCAGAAACCATATTTGCAGTATTGTCTGTGACAAAACTTGATATTTTACATTTGAACTTTTCTTCTGCTGTCTGCACTGAACTCAAAACCAAATTTGCTAAATAATTTCCAGTATGTGATGAGCCGGATGTGTCAATAGTATCAACAAGAGTGACTTTACCACACTCTTTGTCTTTGATAACACTTATACACACAATAGGTTCATTATGGATGTTCGATCATCCATCCATTGCCATGCAAACTGTTTCGTTTTCTAAATCAGCTTTACATCTCTGAAGTTCATCATTGTAAATCTTGGGCAACCATTTTTCTTTTTTAAATAAAAGTTTTGGTATTTCAAAAAAAACCAAGCCTGGTTTTTTTTAAAAAACCATTTGGTTTAAACCATGGTTTAAACCAGCGTGGTTTAAACCTAAACAACCCTGCTTACAGAGTGGTGCACTGTTTGTATATTGTATAATTAAAAATAATACTCATTTATATAGAAATTTTGTATAAATAAAAAAAGAAATCTTGGCTAAATCTATTTTTATTTGGCTAACAGTTATTGGCTGCAATTAGCCAAAAAGCTACAAATATCTTTTTCCTAGATTAAACTCTATAAACATCTTGTACAGTGGAACCATCAAATTACTCAAAATTTTTATTCTTCAACTCATATGCTTAGAAAATGTTTGCTTTAAATGTTTTAATATCTGTTTCAAACGTGATGATTCAGTTTTGTGATTATTGTATTATATCTCTTCAAATATAGTGCATCTAATCTGGACATACATTTAATAAAAATTAAAAATGCAAAATTTAATAGAAAAAGATTAAATATTTTTTAAAGTTTTGCAGAAATGTGTCAAATAATTTTTGTTAACAAGGTTTTTAACTTTCATGAACTTTGACAATACTTAAGATTACACAGATTTATGCTAAATAATTTTTTTTTTAATTTATGCTATGTATCTAGAAGAGGAGGAGAGAGGGTGATAAAATTATTTGATCTTGTGACCTCTAAATTAACGATTTTTTTTCTTTTAATATGCCGTCATATAAATTATTTTGAATTTTGATTATATATATCATTTAAAAAAAATTAAAAATAAGGCAGGTTCTTTGGAGTAAAAGGACCTTCTTTAATACTTTCTTTGACCCTTTTTTCTTAAAATCATTGATTTAAATTAACTTTAAAAAATGATATTTAAAATTTAAACTTAAGGTATTTTGAAAATATTCTTATGTTTTGCCCAAAATATTTTGCAAATGTAAGATTCTGGAGAGGGGTTGAAAGCTCAAATCCATGTTTTTTTTTTTTTTTTTTTTTTTTTTTAATCCAATATCAGTAATAAAAATGTGGATTTTACATTGCTAACTAAGCGTAAAACCGACAGTGAAAAATGCCTGAGCCTCGAAGCTTGGCTATGCTTAGTTAGCAATGTAAAAATTCACATGTTTATTATTCAATAATTTCAAGTTAATTTCACTGCTGAAAATTAATTGAAAAATTAAAATTACTCAAATATCAAGTTTCTAGAATAAAATAACTGTGGCATAATAATATTTTTTTCATGCTGAAAAGAACTTCTTTTCCCATGGTATTTGTATTTAGTATTCAAAACATAATTGTAATTACTGATTAAAAAAATGTATAGTTGAAGAAAATATTTGTAACAAATACTGTAATATCACTTAGATTCAAGATGCGGCTTATACGTCTTTAAAAGTTAAATTTTATCTTTATCTACCAGTGCAGTGTATACGAAGCATTCGTGATTTTTTTCAAGGAAAAAAATCCCAATCATTTAATGTTGTTGAGTGAACAACCAGAAACAATATTAAAAATGCTTTTTTCATGGGTCAGCAATAATAATCACTCAAAATATGTAAGTATTCGGTGGCGGACGTGTTACCCTTCCAGGAAACAAAAACCGTATGTAAAATGCCATTGTTTTATGAGCGATGATATCAGATTTATAGCTTGGGGTTACACAATGTATATTCTTACTTTACAAAGCCATTTTCAAGTAAAAGTTATGTGTGAAGAAATAAAGTGAAGAAAATAAAGAACTGCTGGATTCTAGCAATGCAAAATTCTAGAACAATTCACAAAGTGAGCAATTCGACTTTTATGAAATGAAAGAAAGAGCACCCCTAGCTCATTCAAGATGATAATTTGATGCTATGCATCATATGTAAAGAATTTGAATTTAAATATTCAAAGTTATTCGAAAGAATTTGTAGAAAGCCTGTTTTTATTTTGGCACCTAGAAAAAAAAAAATAATTTAGGTGTCATTCAACAACCCTGACCTCTCATGAGTTTTTGTTAAGTGAAAATATAGGTATACTGCAATAAAATAATTTCATGGTGTACAAATAACTTGAACTACAAAGCTTTTTGTAAATAGTTTTTTTTATTATTTCTGTTCCAATTATATTTATAAATAGCTAATTAATAAGTGGTGTTTTTAAAGCAAGGCATTTAAAATTTGTTTTGTGAAATTTCTTTTTTGTTTTTCAGAAGAAGAATAAAAATCTGGAAAGAAAAAATTTCTCTATGAAGATGACTGTGGATTTTCAGCTCTCCTTCCAGATCAAGTTTAACAAACAACATCAGAAATTTAATTGTAACAGGATTAAATTTTCTTGTAAAATATTTCTGATAAATTTTGAGCATCTTGTAAATAATAATAATAATAAATGCTTTTTGGTTGGTTTGTTTTACATTTGTTGTGAAAAATAAATTTTTTGAAAAAAAGCCTTCAGTTCTAGTGTTTTTTTTTTTTTTTTAATATATATATTTATTAGTGCATGTGATGATGTTAAAGTCTTGTACAATATATTTATTATATTATATAATGATGTTCTATATATTTTCGCCTTCTTTTTACAGGTTAAGATATAATTCGATAAAAATGTTTTATGTAGACTATATTTTTAAAAACTGACAGCCTGATAAACTGTTTATACTAATCTGTTGGTTGATTATAAATTAGCATTGCTTGGAGATCAAGTATTAAAAATAATTTGCTGTATAAAAACTTTTGAAAATTTAAATAAAAATTTCGCCATAATCTAATTAACCCTTTCCGGCGCGGTCTGTTTGCAAAATGATGAAATAATGGACTGACACCGGAATTTACAAATGAATTTATTTGAAAATAAAAACTTGCTTATTTTCCGGAACTGTTAAATATTCTTGGTGCCGTTTGTCAGTTTTGGAATTAAAATTAGGTGTCCTTTTTTGTGACCACCGCCCGTTAAAGGGTTAAAAGTTGAGATTAAAATTTTAATACACATAATATTGTATAAATCAGTTTGAAATTTTGTTAGTCAAAAGGTCACATATCTCCTGCTGGAAGGAAAAATATTTTAAAGATTTCTTTATTGGTAATATATTTAAAAAAAAAAAAAAAAAAAAAAAAGATAAAAGAAATTCTGAAATTAAATAAGGAGGAAAATAGTGGCAATTAGCTTTCTGTCAATTAGTGATATTTTGTAAATATATATGTATTGAAATTTTGTTCTGAAAGGAGGGGGGGGGGGGGAGAGTCCTTAACAGACTAAAACAACATTACAAACAAGGAATACTGCTACATTTTTCTGATTAATTATATACCGAAGAAATAAAGATAGTGAAATGACATTTTTGGAACAGACCTAATTTACATATATGCATAGTTATATCACTAAAAAAATTCTTAAATTCCAAAGATCAATAATGTCAACATTTTACCAATTTTATTAAATAAAATTCCTGCATTTTTGTTTTATTTTCCAGCTGGATTATTGGAAGAAACTTCCAGGTAAGAAATTGTATGTAAAACATTGTATTATAAAAGCACCAGTGGACCCTTGCGAAGATTTTGCACTGCAATCTAATACTTTTTAGAAATATATAATACACTTAGATGTAGGTTTAAACTTCTAAAGGAAAATTAAGGACTGAAACTATCTTCAAACAACATTAGTCGAGCCAGAATATCATCTCGTTTATTCCATCAAAGTACAGTAAAAACTGATCGAGCATACCAAAGACAAAAAACACACACATATATATATATATCTAGTATTTTAACTGCTTTAGAGGATGACATAATCTGTTTTGGAAAAAACATAGGACAAAGAAAAATAAATTGAGCATTTCAATTTTGCTTCTTAGTTATAAGTATAAAATAAACCTGTGCAGCAACTATGTCCCACTTTATCTTTTTTTGTACTATTTATTTTTATAACCATGTTGAGCAATATATTATGTGGTATTTTATTTTTGCGGCAACACTAATTTGAGGAAAACCTTTCATTTCATTAATGAAAACAATGCTGATTTAATTTTTAATTAACAGCAATTTTTAATCAAAAAATATGTTTTACCGAAATGTCAGAAGCTGGTTCAAAATCCTTTCTTGTGGCATCTCATTCATTGTTGTACATTTCATATTTTCTGAGAAAAGGAGATGTTGACAGCAGAAATAATATATACCAGTGGGGCTGTGCAAAGATTTCACACTGCAGTCTAATATTTTTTAGCAATATCTAACATTTTTTAGATGCATGTTTAAACTTCTAAAAAAAAAATCCAGCCAGAATATAATCTCATTTATTCCATCAAAGTTACAGTAAAAACTGACCGAAAATAGCAAGAACAATATATATATACATATATAAATTGTATTTTAACTGCATTAAAAGGTTACATCTGTTTAAAAAAAAAAAAACATGGGATAAAGAAAAATAAATTGAGCATTTGAATTTAAATTTTGCTTTTTTATCATAAATATAAAATAAACCCATGCAGCAACTATGTCCACTTCATCTTTATTGAACATTTTTTTATAATCATTGTTGCGGAATTTAATTTTTGTGGTAACAGTAATTTGAGGAAAAACTTTCATTAATTTCTGAAACCAATGCCTATTTAATTTTTAATTACTTGCAATTTTAACCAAAATACATGTTTTAAAGAAATGTAAGTGTATTATGTCAGAAGTCGCTTAAAAATCATTTAATATGGTATCTCATTTAACATTCTGCATTTTTTATTTGCTTCGTAAAAGGGCTGGACAATCCACCTGGTGAATTAGCTTGAAGAAACATGAGTTGAAACTACTTAAAAATTTACTCTCTTGAATAGAATAATTAAACATATACTTTAATTAAAAATTGAAGAAAATTAGTTTTTTTCCGTATTCTCACCATCATTGGTAATTTAACGTTCAATATATATTTTACACCTTGTGTTATCAACTTTCTTTTTATTAATTACAAATATGGCTTTTGCAACTTTTTCAGAATAACATTAAAAACTAAATCATAACCGTATGGCCTTTTATTCCGATCTAATGAGATGAGTGGATAAGGCCAATTTTTGCCTCCATTGGGACACCTTTTTTTTATTATTATTTTTGCTTGCAGACTGAAAATATGCTATACAAGATCTGAAACACTTTCGATTTTATTGTATTTTGACCTTTTTAATATGGGTTTCTTATAACACCATTGTAGTTTTTAACTGAAAAAGATTATAATGATAAAGTGAAACATGTATGTATAAAAGTCAGGCTGGTGTTATGAGCTCTTGTTAAAAAAAAAAATATATTCAAATAGATTTTTTTTTTTTCAAATTTTGAATAAAATATTTAGAGTTTTCAGACAAAAATTAGGGACCAGTAAATTTAGATTCTGAAGTTCAAAATATCTTTAAAAAAAAAAAAGAAAAAACATGTCCCTGCCAAAGGAGTAAAAATTGGCCTTTCTTGCTCAACTTTACTTTTTTGAGGACCATAAAAAGTATAATTCTGGCCAGCTTCCATTCATGATATCCAATAGTGGCATGAATATGGCTAGCTTTGGGCTATCATTCATTAATGTTGCCCATTGATGGCGACAAAGTGGCTAGCTTTCGGCATGCATTCATTAATGATTACCATTGATGGCAACAAAGTGGCTAGCTTTCGGCATGCATTCATTAATGATTACCATTGATGGCAACAAAGTGGCTAGCTTTCGTTTTGCATTCATTAATGATGGCAACGAAGTGGCTAGCTTTCGGCATGCATTCATTAATGATTCCCATTGATGGCAACAAAGTGGCTAGCTTTCGGCATGCATTCATTAATGATTCCCATTGATGGCAACAAAGTGACTAGCTTTCGGCATGCATTCATTAATGATTTCCATTGATGGCAACAAAGTGGCTAGCTTTCGGCATGCATTCATTAATGAATCCCATTGATGGCAACAAAGTGGCTAGCTTTCGGCATGTATTCATTAATGATGCCCATTGATGGCAACAAAGTGGCTAGCTTTCGGCATGCACTCATTAATGAATAGCATTGATGGTATGTCGATGGCTGGCTTAAGGCTAGTTTACTTTTATGATGACCAATAAGTTAACATTTATGGCCAGCTTTGGGATAGCTTTTATTCTTAACAAACGCAGGTGGCATGGCTGTGGCGATCTTCTGGCTAGATTTTATTCACGATGATCGTTAATGGCTAAACTGTGGCTAGTTTTCATTAATAATTGCCACTTAAAGTATAATTGTGGCCAGTTTTAGGCTATCTGTCAGTTATGACTAACCACTTGTGGCACAATTATGGGCATCTTAATGTAGTTATGGCCAATTCTGTTGCGGCCACATTGTGGCCGGCGTGACAGTTTTTTTAAGTTGCCGTTACGGCAAACGATTGCGGCCCCTCATCTACTAGTTTGGGCCAAGGCTAACGTAGCCATCAGCGGCCCGCAAGTTCTGTGTTCGTTGGGTATGCAGCCCCAATCTGGGGACACAAATTAAATGTCAGAAGCAAACAGGTCCTAAACACTTGCCAAAGACATTTTCTGCTGACCATAGTCAAGGCATACAAAACTGCCCCAACAGCGGCCCTTCAGGTACTGGCGGGCCTGATTCCAATACACCTACAGGTCAAATATGAAGCAACATATGGAACAATAATAAGATTAAGAGAAACATGTAAATTATACGGTAATACAATTCAACCAACAGACTACGATAGCAAAATAAACATATGGGAAACGCATCCAGCGGACACAACAGAACCAAATATAGGCTACAATGAAACAGATATAACAATTTATACAGACGGCTCAAAATTGGAATCAGGCGCTACGGGATCGGCTTTCGTAGCATACAAAAATGACAAAAAAATTAAACTATGGTCAACACCACTGCGGAAACATAACAGCGTCTTCCAAGCCGAACTACTGTCGATACTAAAGGCAGCAGAATGGGGCAGCGAAACAGGGGTGGATTATAGCATTCGCTCGGACTGCTTATCAGCAATACTAGCACTCAGCAAACCATTCAACAGAGTAAAACTCTTTGCAGACATACAAAACAAAATAAGAAAATCAAACAACAAATTTAAAATTAATTGGGTTAAGGCACACATTGGCATCCAAGGAAACGAGGATGCAGACGAATTAGCAAAGGAAGCGGCTAAAAATAATAAAAAATGATAGACCCTACCACATAGAAAGACCAATATCAAACCTTAAACGTATATTAAAAGAGCTAACAATGAAACAATGGCAGTTTGAGTGGGACTACGGGGACACGGGTAGGACAACCCATGAATACTTCCCAAAGGTAGACACAAAAAGACTAATAAGCTGTAAATTACTGAGCCAAATCTACACAGAACATGGAGCATTCCCACAATACCTACATAGATTTACCAAATTTAGCTCTCCAGAATGCATATGCGGGGATTTAGGGTCCCCAAAACACTACCTCACGTCCTGCCCGCTCACACAACCACACCATCTGGTCAACATCACAGTTAATAACGAAAAACTATGGCACAGACAAACATTTACAAAACAAAGGTAGAGCAGTGATCAGATGGCTAATGAACAATGTAGACGACATGAAACAGACAAACATAGATTAATACAACAAAAACAAGCAAAAACATAAAAGTCCCAGCAGCCACCATATTTCTATATTCA